>LIEC01008564.1:0-95314 GCA_001925005.1 Drosera capensis | reverse complement strand
GGTTGGGGGAGAGAACGCTAACATAAGGTATGGAGGCCTGCATTACACTGTCAACCACATGCCAACATGCCATGCGGGTTCACACGCTTCAAAATACGAGTGATTTGCAAATCTAGATCCAATGTCTACTCCAAAAGCCAATGAAATTTTCAAGTTGTTCAGTGGCTATACAGCGCATGAAATCTTACATTCTAACATAGTCAAGTCATAAGAAACTAATACCACAACCAACCAAGGAGAGAACACATATCGATATGATACATACTTCCACATAGCACTCTCGCAGCTTGTCCAGTGATAAATCAGCATCTTTCAAGCCGAGGAGCTGCCCAACATGATTCCCCTGTCACATGGAAGTGCAAGAAAGAAAAGTCAAGAGAAGTCTTTTTCAGCAAGTTGCAGCAACACACCCACACTTTACAAAGAAAGACAAGGTAACTTGTAAAGGAGCCAGAATGGAGCTCATGTTGTTCCAGTTGTATGGAATGAATAAATATAGTTCCGAGTTTTACATGAAGCTCGATATACAACTTCTTTAATTGACCACAGGCTGAGATGGTCTCTAAATTAGTGGTTCTCAAGTACCATAGTCTACGTCTTGCAGCAAGCGCTGGTTCCTCCTTTCTTATTTGCAAGCAGAAAAAGCTAGTATATAACAATCAGGGATTAAACATCATCATACCTATAAACTCCATCAACAAAACATGAAGTCTCAGAAGATATAGAGTAGGACAACGGATTCCTGCAGCTTTTAGCCTGCAGAATCCAGACACAAAAAATTGATACCTCATGAGATTTATCATTTCCTTTTTGGCCCATGTTTTCACCATTTTGCGAGGATTATGCTTGCAGTATCCATGCCTGAACCGATAATCACCTTGCACATAACGATCCCTGTCTCTGTAACCATTCAGAACAGAATCTTTATCATGAAATAACATCAAATGGCAGCAAAGAACAACACTAGCAAAGGTTCACCTGACTCCTAAGCATGGAGAAACATGATTACAAAGATTAACCAATCTGATCATACACACAAATCTACTTACTTGAACAAAGAAACAGAAGTTTTGTATACTTTGATAGCCAATTCCTGACCATCAGACTTTGTCGTATGATAAACATTTGCCTGAGCAAGGAGAAACAACAGACTATTATCAAATTCTAATAGAAAAGTAAAAATACAAAGAGGAACTCCTTAAAACCACATACGCAAGAAGACGCTCGTATATCAGAGACACAAATAAGGAAAAGCACCTCTTTTTCAGTAGATATGCAGCCGTTCATGTCATTGTACACACCATGATTCAACATTTTAAAAAGAACCATTCATGTTCTCGGGTCAATCGCCTGCAATACAATAGCACCATCATATTCCTCCGTACTAACTTGCCTGATTAATTCTATGGCGTTCACCGACGGGAACTTTTATTAATTTACCTGCTCAACTGTCGCACGATCTGCTTTCTCTGTGTTCTTAGTTTTACCGATTGTCATGTCTCTCACACTTCCACGAATGGCGGTGGCCACGGAGATATTATAATTTACTGAAATCATGCATTCTTTTCAAAAGGAAATCCGAAGGATTTTCCTTGGTCAACCGAATAGCCCGCAAATTCGGAGAACCCTTTAAACCAGTTTTCGCTGACGGGCTCACCACCACCACCACAAAGTAGCTCGGCTCGGCACTCAGCGGGTTTTGATCCATTGACCTCTCCCCACATTGAACGAGTTAGGCTGAGTCGGCTACCATGTGGGGTGGGGTGATCCCCCGGAATCATGGATTCAGTATTCAGCAGCAGCATCAGAATACTCGGTCTCTAATTTGTTGTTCCGACCAGTCAAATTCGATTCTTCCCATGATGCAGGACAATTTGGCGTAGTATTAATCAATTAATATAATATTGATAAAAAAAATCAGGACAATTTCACAAAAAAAACTCTCAAATTTTTATATTTATAAAACATTATCCAAATTATACGAAATTTTACACAATGAATTCATCAATTTTAATAAATTTTGATATTTTTTTCTTATTTAATATTTTCATATTTACATCCAAAATAATGATATTTTGGTTTGAACGATCGAATTAGAAAATTTTAATAAGAAAAATTAAGATTTGAGAAATAAAAAAAATTGATGAAAGTAAAGAAATAATGTGAAAATAATAGGTTTTTTATATAAAGGGATGAAAAAACTATATTTTTTAAAATCTCATATGAATTGAGAGAGAAATAAAAAATAATAATTTGTTCAAGATAATAATTTTACTAATGATAATTATTATTTTGAAACTATCATATGATTTGAATAATGTTTTTGAAAATTTCATATGATTTGAGTAGTGTTTTTGTAAATATGAAGATGTCATGTGTTTTTTTGTTGTTGTAAATTCTTAAGATTTAAAGTGTTTATATGTAAAAAAAAATCCCAAGATAAAGAGCTGACATAAAAATTTTCTGTTTATGTTTTTATTTCGGGAAAAATATATTTTATCTCTTGTATATTAGTTCGGGAACAATTAAATCGTCATAATTTTAATCCTTATTTGTGACATTAACCTTCTAATTTTTGACACATTGCCTTCTCATTTTTAAAGTTTAGCGGGTTATCTGCTTATTACGAAAGTTTAGGAAGCTATGTACAAATCAATAAAAGTTTAGGGGGAAAAGATAATTTCCCCTTTTATTTCATATAAATACAACATTTAATATTTTTCTCTACGAAATGATATTTTATTTAATAAAATGCTTTTGATTTGGTTACTGATGGTTTTTTTATGTTATTGATATTGATTTTCATAATTTTAAACAACGATGCCTACAATCCAATTTTGGATTGAGAGAAATAGATTTTAGATCTGATTTGAAAATTTAATGGTTTAACTACGCATAAGCTCGCACCTTTGCTTTCATTAGGATTTTTTTGTTTTCTTCCTGTTACGGTTACAATGGGAAGGTAAAATGGTTGGTTCCTCCAAATGGAAAATATATGGACATTCCAAATGATCTGAAAAACACTTTTGAGAGCGAATTCTAGTACTAGTACTCCGGAATTGTCATTTAACTCGAGCCAAAACTGTACACCACATAGAAAGCTGGATCAAGATATGCCTTCCGTGAAACAAACCATTTCAACAATGAAGCCGTGGCAAAGATGTCAAGATTCACCTAAAAGCTACAGTATATATATAGCCTATTATGCCAATTCGATACAGAAAGAGCTTCCACACTAAGAGCAAACCAACGATCAAGAATCAAAACCTTCTAAAGTCTGGCGACGACCACTCATGATACCTACATTGTCCATGCGACTGCCTCATCTTCTGATTTAAGGTAATTTTCCTTGAAGCTTCTGAGATCACTTAGAAGTTACAATGGGATAGCTGCGGGATCTAGCTCTCTGAAACCCACAAGAGCTTTTGGGAACTGCTCGCCATTGAGAAAACAGGAAGGAACCTGATGTGAAAATCGGAACATTTCTTCTCTAGGAATAACCCTTACCTGCTGCGGATCCGAGTGGCGCCGGAATATGGTCTTGGAACAGGAAACCTTAACGAGTGGTATAACGGTCATCCCTTTCTTAGCATCATAGTCCTCCAGAACTTCCACCATATCGTATTTGTGAATCAGCTCACGAGATGTGAGTTCGTTCCACTCGGGAGACCAGTTACGGTACAGAGCCCAAACATCGCCTTTCTGGGGGTATATTTGGATCGCACCTGTCGGGCCTTTCTTCCACTTGACTTTATGTGAAAAGGAGTTGATGGATGTGGTCGTTTCGTGCTTTTTTGTTGTTCTGAAGTCCCCGCTTGTTTTAGAGAAACCACGGCCCACCCAGTTGGTTCGTCCGAACTCGACATTGCTTTTGCACTGAAGCCAACTCATTCGCATCCTGAATGGCCTTCTAGAGATGACTCCATCAACCAGGGCATAGCGGCGGGGCATCCCATCCTCATCATCATACACTGCCCAAACCTCTTTCTCACCAAAACATTTTTCAGTCCTGTCATCGTCAAAGTCATGAAGTTCTGTATCCTGAACACTCATTTCCAGAAGTACTGATTCGACGTCTTTAACAAATCCAGGATCGGCTGGAACCGCGGGCAAGATGGTGCTAGGTTTATCCTGGCACTCACTTTCCACGCTTGCATCATCCTTGTGTACTTCACTCTTGAAGCCATTTCCAGTAGGATTCTCGTTGCTGTCAACAAGAGTACCCATATTCGGTTCAGCAGTAGGCTCCAACTTATCCTTCTCTTCTGTGCTAGAAGCTTGCAACACAGGCGACTTAATATACTCTTCCAGCTTACTATCAGATTCAACCTCAACTGTTTCCTTGGTGATCTGTGTTCCCAAAAAAGATGGCTCTCTGCTATCACCTGGATGCTTCATACTGTGATCACTCGCCATTGCAGCTTCGACAGTCCCTCTCTCAAAACTCTCGGATATCGGTCCAACTTCTGCTCGAACTCCCATGCCCATTTCATTGGTGGTCTCAGTTGTATGGCCATTTGTTGATTGTCCATTCGGAGAGCTTCTTTTTGGGGGTCTTTTACTTTCAGGAGTAGAATGGTTGGCTTCAGAGTCGTGACTTCTTTTGATACCCTTGGTCGCATCCACCATCTTGAAACTGGCTTGTGTCTCTTCACGTGTAGCTTCCGCGGCTGAGGAAGTTTGATCACCACCTGCAATATTTCAGGCATTAAAAATTCTGGAGAACCATAATGTCCAGAGTGTCTAAATCAGGTCTGCAAATAATTCAATGTACTTCACGGAAATGCTGTATGATCTGGGGTATGATACTGCAGTTAAGAGCCAGTTCAACATAATCACCATCGATTCTCTAACAGATGATCGTAGGGTATCTTAAAAATGAGCAAGTTTAAACTCATTCCGTGAGATATAATGTGTGCTGGAGAATATGGAAACGACAAAAAGAAGCAAATGCCACAAAATTTTTGATATACCCTTGAAAGGAAGTTAAATTCTAGATAAACATGCAATCACGAAATTTGCAAGTAGAACATGACGGTAGTCTACAAGCTGAGGTGATGTACGAAGGATTTCTTCCTAAAAAGATTCTTTTAGGACAAGAGAAGCAGCAAGATGACAACATTCTGTTAATTCTTGGGTAAAATAGAAAAAAGTAGCATGCCAGGTGTTATTTCGAGGAATTGGCAATACAATGAAGATTATTACCAATCATAAGAAAAAAAGAAGATTATTACCATGTACAGGAGAGAAGTCCGTCCCTGTCGTTTGGTTCAATTCTTGTTGCTGCGGATGAGAAGATCGTGTCTGATGAATCATTCCAGGAGGAGGTGCCATCTGTATGGCCAAGAACGGTTTCTTGCAATTTGGGCAGAGAAGCTGTTGATCAAGGTAAACCTTAAGGTACTCATACTGTGTCCAGCAGCTAGTACATGCAGTCCAGAATGAATCAGTTTTAAGTGAGCGAGTATGAGGCGGAGCAGAAAAGCGACATGGGGCACTCTGCTGATTCCTGATGCTTGAGGCAATACCAGTAGCAGGTGCACAGAACCCGTTTCCACCAGCTATGCCAGACTTACGTGCAAATGTAACTTTCTGATATATTGCCCCCTGATTCCTCTTCTGATCGTATGCCATTTTCTTTCCTTTATCTGACAACAAATTCCAAGCTTGAGAAACGATCTTAAATGCGCCATCAGCACCAACTGATTTGTTCTTGTCGGGATGAAGGGCCAAAGCAAGTTTACGGTAATGCTTCCTCACTGTATCTTCATCAGCTGACAGATCAATGCCAAGAATTCCGTACCAATCAATTTGTCCATTTATCTTCCTGTCAGCAGCGATGTATATGCCCAGAGCAGCAAGAAACTCTTGGAGACCATCAAGTGAGGGAAACAAGGTTTGAGCTCTCACAGCAAGTTTTTTAGCTCCTGCGAAATCTTTCTCTAGAAATTGCTTCTCTGCAAGTTCTTTAGCCTTCGCTGCCTCATTCTTATTGCCTTCCATCTCTCAAATGACTTCAGTTCTGTTTATCAATTTAATTATCCTTATAAATATCCAACGACGAGGAACAGTAACCAGGGCCGAAGGTAACATCACATTTCCTAGAAAAAAAAGAGCCACAATAAGAAATCCCAATATACAATGTGTAAATTCGATATGTCATAACAAGCAACCAGGGCAGTCAGGACCATGATGGACTATGTCTTATAATAGATCAAACCATCGTGGGATTGCAGTCAAAGGAAATGCTCCAGAATCTAGTTAACCTAGTCCAATAGCAAACTGTTCATCTCACATTTTAAATGGCACAATAAGAAATCCCGATATACAATGTGTAAATCCGATATGTCATAACAAGCAACCAGGGCAGTCAGGACCATGATGGACTATGTCTTATAATAGATCAAACCATCGTGGGATTGCAGTAAAAGGAAATGCTCCAGAATCTAGTTAACCTAGTCCAATAGCAAACTGTTCATCTCACATTTTAAATGGCACATGAGGCTTCCATAAAATCGACCATGTCCTGCAATGAATCCATTAACCAAAAGCCCAAAGTCATAAGGTAATACGTTCATTAAATTATTCGCATCTAAATACACAAATAACAATAATGCCTTTCTGCTTGAAGTTTCGATATCAACCGGTGCTCATTACCATATGCTAACTAATAGATGAAGTAAAGCGGGAACACAATCTCTAGCTAATTATATCTTGAAACCAACCCATGAAAAGCTCAAGATATGGTCGTTGGCACAATAGATAACACAGGGACTTGACAACACCGCTTGTTTTTCACAGCAAGGCATCAAACCAGTCTTATCTATTGAAAAAAAGCACCACAATCTATCTATTGAATATGTTGCCTGTTCTAAACAATAGGAACCAAACTCCTCACAAACCTTACAATTACATACAGGCAGATCAACAATTCCACGCTGATAGTACCTATCGATCCCACATTCAAGAAAACGAAATTCCATACCATTTGTGCAAGTCATATCTACAGTCCTTCATCATGCTAACGCCCGGATAAAAGTTACACATCACATATCGAACTAACAATTCGAACTCGACAAGGCAGCGAAACACACAGCAGATACTACTCATTTTCGCATCAAACACACAACCAAGCATGAACTCGACCACAGATCCACCAAAAAATAAAAACTCAGCTACCATTACAAGCACAAACACCGCATACCCAGATTCCATACTCCACTCATTCAACCAAATTCATCTAAAATATCGCAAAATCATGAACACAAAAATTGCGAACCCAAAGCGAAATCGAAGAGAAAACAGAGATTATCGAATTACCCATTTTGCGAATGCTGATTTCGGTGACGACAAGTGATCAATCGTGGACTGATTCTTCATATTCGAAGTTGAATGTGAGCAAAATGGGGATTCGCAGCTTCGAATTCGAGTGTCTCGAAACCCTAGTAGAAGCGAAATGGGAGGAATTTATGCAATAGTTTTATCTTTTTTGGGGAGAAAATGGGGCGAGGAGTGAAGACTCAGGAGGGCATTTTGGTCCAGCCTCCTGAAGAGCATCTGAAAATTAATGGAGTCATGAGAAAATCTAACGGATGTTGTATCGATATATTCGATAATTAAATTATTTAAAAATATATATATAATTTTTTAATAATATCTACGTAATATTTTATAAATAATTTTTATTTATAGGATTCAAAACTATTAATTACACTTAATTAAATTGATTAGGTCTAATTAATAGTTAATTATTAAGTTCTTTAATAGTCTAAAAAATAAATGAGATCTAAAAAATAATCCTAAACTTAGATATAAATATATCATTTTTAAAGGATAATTATAACCGAATAATTTATAATAGCGGATAAATTAAGGGCATTGAATATAAACTGCCAAGTTTAATGTGCATAAGGCATTTGAGACTTGAAAATTATACAAACATAAGAGACCGCATTGCTTGGTTTAATCATGCTCGTGAATAAATATTGTACAAGAGTCGAGACAACGAATGGATATCAAGACTGAAATTAAGATCATTTATTATAAGTTACGGATGTTGGGAGTTAACTTGAAATAAAATAACTTTAAGTGAAAATAAGTTTATGTTTGTGCAAATTAATGGAGTTTTATGTGATAAATTTTGTTTCATAGGCTTGTCGAGATGTTCATCTTAGGAATAACTAATTGAGTACGAACTGTGTACTCAAATACAAAAAATCATACGTACCAGCTTGCTGTGCATTGTGAATTATTTTGGTCATGGCTTAAAAGATTATGAAGGAATTAAAATGTGTTAAAGTTTTTCCAAACAGTGAATGACAATTTTTATTTTTATTGTTTTTGTCATCACCTAAAGTATGATAGAGCTTGGTGTTTGATTTAGAAGATAAGTTAAGAATTCAAATTTTATGGAGTTTTGCACAATATGTTTGTCATAAGAAGTTGTGCACGATTTGAGTTAAGGTTTCTTGCCAACCTCAAATAAGACAATAGTGAGCTTGAACCCAAAGATAGACATAAAGAAAATAAAATAATGTGTTGAATATTTGTACTGGTTGCGTGAATAATTTAAATGCCACTCCATAAAACTTGGGATTTGCCATCGCTATTTATTAGAAACTGTGAAACGCTATAATGATAATAGTACAATGCTATTATTGGACTAAGAAATGACTAAGAGAGGTTTACAGGGATCTTTGGTTTCGAGAAATGAGATAAAGTTTGAGGACGAAATTTTTATAAGACGGGGAGTGTAATACCTTGGAACTTTCGTGATAAATTATTATCTCAATAAATAATAAAAATAATATATTATTAAATATTATAATTTATTTCATGAGGATATAAAATTTAATTGATAAAATCACGACGAAAATATACTAATTATAAATAAATAAAATCCTATCATATAAATATATGGGATTTATTTTTTTCAAATTTTCTCTTTATTTTCCCCTCCACTTTAGCTCTACTCACTCACTCACCGTCTAACTATGTCCACCACCATGGCATATCACTACCACAACTTCACTTCAATGTGACACTATCAACATAACTCCTCTCCTCTCCATCTTCTCACGGGGGTACATGGAGATGTACAAGATGCCAAGACACGACATCATCGCACAAGTATCTGTTATGGTTCAAGCCGTCATCCGTTGAAGCTCGTCCTTGTTATTAATAATCATGATAAATGAAGATTAGTTTAAAGATAATTATACGAAGATTAATAATTTTATGTAAAATCATTAACTCTGAGATAAATTCTGATGCTAGCACATATTAAAGCCTCACGTGTTTAGTTTTGATAAATTATGATTTTGAATTATAAATATCAAAATATAAATCAAAACGTACGGATATGTTAATCTATAAACAACAGATTGACTTTGTAGTTTGATATGGATTTATAGAAAGAGTTAGAAAACGAGTTTTATATCAATAGAAAGATCTTGAAGTATAATTTTCATAACAGTTTAAAAATCTATATTTGGAATTATATGTAAGGATTTATAAAGTGATTAGTGAAGCAATGTCAAACTATCTAATTTAGCAAAAAAAATATAAATTTGAACGAATAAACTGTTATTATTGATAAGGTTTCGTGATAAAAACTTAAATTCTATGAAAATATTATAAAGTCTAATTTATGTATAATTTTACGAAATAATTTTTAGAGTTGTATACAAAAATTTATTGATTTAAATGTGTTGAAGGGTCATGTTGGACAGAATCCAAAAATGAACCGTTTTCCGAAATAACTTCAAATATTCACAAACATTTTTATTGATGATAAATACATAAAATCATCATCATGAACTATCAAAATAAGTATCAAAGATTTTTCTCAAAGCTTGACACCACCACATAATATTAATATGATTGTTTTTTAAAAAAGTACGAACAAATATACTTAATTTTATAATGTGAATAATCATTCACAGGGGTGTGTCTTAATATTCGTATCCTATTATAATATAGGACTCGTAGACGCTGCTCGTTGTTACTTAATGACGAGACTGAATGTGTACATGCGAAATTATATTGTAAAAGGTAATGTTTAGATTTATTGTGTGTGACGATCGATGCGTATTATTATACCGTGAGTATAATAATATGCATTGGAATCTTTGGACGTAGTCACTAAATGTGCGTGACGTAAAATACTGATTGTAACTCCTGTGTGCTAAATTCTGAGTACTTTGGAGTGTTGTTGTATGATGTGTGTTATGCTTTGTTTGCTGGTGTAATGAGGATGATTGTGAAAAAAGAGTGTAAATCTATAAATTGATGAGATAACTTCGTGATATAAAACATAAAAAATGCTGGAACAAAAAATCCAAGTGATCATTTCTCTTTTCTTTTTCTCTTGTGTAACCCCCGATATATAAGTGAATTTAGTTTAATTCTTATGATTAAGTCAGGTAGTTTTTGCCTAGTTGAGGTGTTGAGCTAAACGACAGTGACGTCATATGTATCATTAATAAATAATGAAAAATTGGGGCGTTATACAATCAAACCAACAACTTTGAGAATGAAACTCACAAGATACAAAATAAAGCCATATTTTTTGAATTCTTTTTCCTCAATAAAAAAACACCCTGATTAAAAAACAAATTTATACCGACGTATTATTTGAGTTATATTAGTGCACTGTTTCAAAACAACAACTACGAAAATAAAATAACAAGATATAAAATAAAGTCATATTTTTTGAATTCTTTTTCTTTAATCAAAACGAAAACACGATATGTTTTCGTTTTGATTAAATTTATACTGACGTACTGTTTGATTTGTATAGCCGCAATGTTTCATCAAAACAGTGCCGCTTATGTGCGTCTATACGAATCAAACAGTGCGTCATTTCAATTTTTCTCGAAACATTGCTCACACTCAAACCAACAGTTACGAAAAAGAATACAAGTTACAAAAATAAAGCCATACTTTTTCTTCAATCAAAACGAAAACACATTGATTGAAACATAAATTTATACTAGGACACTGTTTTAAAACAATGTGTCAATACAAATCATACAGTGTGCCAATTCACATTCCTGACAAACCTCCAACATCCTCCGACATCGCCATAATCCTCTTTATCCCTATCCTTTGTCCCATTGCCTTATCCTTAACTTCTACCACCTCGGACATCACTCCATCAATAGACAAAAACTAAATAGAAATCAACCTGGAGAGGAAAGCATGCGAGGGTCGAGAAGAAAGGAGGACAACACAGAGATAGCGAAGAGAAGAGAGTAAAGCATCGTTCAAATATAGGTGTCGAAGACGGTGAGAGGAGACGATGAGACGGGTGTGGTAGTGGTGGTGGAGATGATGGTGTGATACAAATACACAACTTGAAGAAGTTTGGAAGAGAGAGATTAAAGTTATATGTTTTGAGAATTATTTTATAAAACATGTATTTCAGGGGATTTTTCTGAAATATAAAATGATCAAAAAAAAAAAAACCCCGCGCATTGTGCATTAATCTTTTCAAATGACTCTAACATATAATTTAATTAATACATAGACATATAAAATTGATTATAAACAACGTTATTATTTAACGTATAAAAATAAAAATATATTATATTATATAAAAATGACTCTAACGTATTTTATATTATTATATATGCATAAATATAAATCTTGTTTTCACATCAAATCACGTTTGATCATCCCGCAACATATCTTAGGTTGAAATATGTAATTTACATAATCATTGATATTTCATGATAAATTTACAAAAAAAAAAAACTATATTTGATTGTCGTTACACATGCATCAAACTTTGTATCTTCTATATATTACTACTAAGACTCAAAATCAGGCTCAAAAAAATGATTTCCGATCGACATCTCGAAAGCCTTCAAAATACGATACCAATCGCTTACCTACCTCGAAGAGCGACTGCAACTTCATGGAGCTATGGTGTATCATTATCAACTTTTTCTAACTTAAAAAAAAAAAACGATTTCACTTAAATTGAAACGAGTTTTCACTTAAATTGAAACGAGTTTTCGTTTTGGGACAGACTAAAAGTGTGGTAACACAACATGAATAAACCTCTCCGACTAATGACATTGGAATAATCCTCTTAACTGTATGTACCATGTACAAGGTTCGGTTAATAAACTAGTTTAACAAATTGATCAAGTCCACACCATCTAAGATTTGCCAATGAATTCTTGGATTGATCATCCAAAGAGGCGGTCACACAGCAAACAGCCCAGATCAACAAGACCAATACGCATCAGATCAAAAGTTCACATCCAAACACAACCAATAACGAAATTCAAGACACTCTTACTTCAATTTAAAAACAAGAACAACAAATCAGATCGTCTCCACATAAAACGAGTCTGTTACAGGCATATAGATTTCCGCTCTATATCACATCACATCCATCACGAGCCGTTACATAACATAAAACACAACAGAACCACTCTGTTTCTTCACCCAAAACGCCAACACGAACCAACATCAACCTCGCTACCCTGCATAGATATGAACACCGATCGCGATGAGGAAGATAGTGATGAGTCCGAAATATATGATCGTGTGAACGATGATCGAGGCCCCGCTGGTCTGCATGTTTCCGAACTCGACCACTCTGTTTCTCCCCGGGATCTGGAAGAGCAGTCCAGGTTGTAATACCACGAAGAGAACCACCGCTATCACCACCGGACCCCAATCCGCCATTTTTGGATATATGATTGAGAGATCGAATACTTCGAAGGGGAAGGTTCGGTGAATTTGAGGGTTGATTGTGGAAACTGGAAAGTGAGATTAGGGTTTGTGAGGGATTGCGTGTGGGGGGATGGATAAATCGGGGAGGGTGTGGTGTGGTGTGGTGTGATGTGGTGTTTCGAAATTCGTGTAACGGTTGGTGGAGAATTCCAACTTTTACACGTTACCACTTGAGTATCTATTCTATTCTCTTGTGTTTTTTCCCCTCAAACGGATTGTTTAATTATTGATTTTATTTTTTAGAACCCAAGTTTGATAAATCCTATAATAACATAAATATATTATGAGTTTTTTTAAATTATCAATTGGTTTTAATAATAAATCTCATATTTTATATGATATAAGAACTAGACCAATACGTGTTAGACTAATCGCTACACGTGTTCCACGTGATCCGATTATCAATCAATTTCAAGTTCAAAATAAACATTCACGAACGTATCGGAGATATGATACTAAACCCACATCGGATTTGCGGACGCGATCATGTTGCTGCAGTACCAAACTTGGTGGAAATGTGAACTGGTTCGGCGCCTGTATTCCTCCAGAAGAGTGGATTCTTTGATTATTGTTGAACATCGAGGGCCGCTTGTCTTATAGGTATTTGGCCATTCCTGTTACTTGGATTCTTAATTCTGTATCTTACTGTTAATTTTGATAAGTTTTATGAATTGCGGGACAAATCCGTTTCATAGACAGAGTCGAGGTCAGATCTCATCGAAATACTTTCAAAAGTGTGCAGTCAGCTTGATAGAAGAACTTCAGATTAACGTTTTAGGCATACAAGTTTCAGATTAAATACACGTAGTTATATTTGACCCATATTTACAAGCACAATAAAACAAGATTTAAAGAACTCTAAATATTCATGACATATCCGAAACAAGTCCTGTGTGTCTTATGCACGGACATGCCAGGGCCGTACACATGGTCTAGAGGAAAACGCATGGCCGTGCCGGCGTTAGAGAGCCCGTGCCCAAAGAATGTTTTCATTTTATATATACTGGAAGTGGCTGAAAAATCATCAACTAACATGTGCAGTGTAGCTCTCGTTTCCTAATCGATACAAAGTGGCTGATACAACTCGTCTCACATTTGGTCAAACTAGCCGTTGTTGTGGTAAAAGAATCAAACTAGCCGTTGATTCGTTTCTTTCCCCTGAAAATCCCCATATCCCAATGGAAGGAGGCTGAAACCGATTCAATGGAGACGCCAAGGAGGATCGAATCCGGTTCCAATCTTCTTCTTCTTCTCAGAGATCGCGGGGCCGGGGTGAATCCCTAACGCCACCAATGCTATTGAGGTTTATGATTGAATGAATGGATAATCAAGTTCTAATTCGACCTTCTTTACCTTTTAATGAACAGAGGTGATATTCTAGCATCGTCGTGGAGATCGAAGAAATGTGGTATGGATAAGATCGAACAGAGGTGATACACTACGATAGCGGTGGGGACTGATGAAGGCAGCCGGGCCACTATAGTTTGGATCAGATTTGATCAGCATTGTGACACTGGAGGTTAATTTCCGATCCAGATTCTGTTTTGTTTTTGTTTCTAGATTGTTGTTCTTCGTTACTTTTGACACAAAAAACGTTGATGAAGTCAGGGTTTGCTTTGTTTTAGTTGTTTTATTCTAACCTTGCTAATAACGCGGGTGTTGTCAATTTGGATGTTCCTGTTATCGAATTAAATTAGAAAATTGATATTTTCAAAATAAAATTTGATTTTGTCAAGACTACACACTCACAAACATTATTCTATAAAAAATATCCTACTCTCATGAATCGCGTCGACAAAGCCAAAATTTACTTTGACAATAACAGTCCTTTGGATCATTTCTGTCTTGATCAACCCAGGAGTAACTGTGGTTATTCCGACATCTGGTCCAATCTCTATCCTCAATGTCTCGCATAGATGTATAAGGGCTGCGTTGCTCGCCTCTGAGAAGCCATAAATATCATAGATGTGATGGGTTAGAGTAGTCGTAAGTGCATAACCAGAAGATTCGAATGCCATCTATAACAAGATATACGTACGTTATAAATGCTAGTGTGGGTTGTTGGCGGCCATCCATTGCACGATGCCATGACAATAATCTTCCCTTTACTTTGGCTTAGATGGGGAACCGCGAAATGCATGCCATATACAGTGCCCCAAAAGTTAATATCCTAAATGGAAGAAAACAAAAGCGGAAGCACGTTATTTCTTTTGTCAATATTCAAACGTGTATGCGTATGAAAGGTATATTAAGTGAAGCTCAGAGAGCATTACCATGAATGGAATAAGAGCAGAGATATCAGTTACGTCTGGTATTAGTCACGGACATGGTTTACACAGTTTTATTAAAACTGTTGCAAAGAATAGATTGTTTCCTAAAATTAAGTTTTTAGCATGAAGATTCAAATATTTTGTATATCAAGATTTGAAATTGTATATGTATATTCATGTCTAACCTCTCCGATCCCCGAGGCTGCGCTGGTGATGAGAATCACCTTTCCTTTTACGTCCTCGATGAAGATCGAACGCCATACGAACGACAAGGACTTGAAGATCGCACGAAGAGGCAATAAAAAAGACTAGAAGGGCGCCAAATGGAGGAAGCAGAAGATTCAAGATCATATGAATCATGTTCAAATGAAGCAGTTAGCTGCAAGAGAAATTTACTGGAAATGGAAAAAATTTCAAGTTATATCACTGTAGAACGACTCGTTTTCAGGATTCAAGGCAACTTGCTTTCTATTAATTTTCCTGCCAACTTTTCTATTAGCAGTTAGGGGAGTTATTAATACACCCCGGGGTGCATACCCCTCAAAAATGTGGTTTTTGATTGGTACAATGCGAGAGTCTAAAATAAACATTGATTGTATATTTTGTCCCGTAAACACGTTGTCCCTTGTTTGTAAGAGTTAGGTGATCGACTAATGTAGCAAACTAGCATGTTGCCTCGTTTTTTTTTAAAGAAGTCTGGTTAGATTAGAGGTAACATCGGTTTAGGATAGGTAGTTTAGATGGAAGCATGAGAATATTGTTGTGTTATAGTGACCACCTAATGTGAAAAACTTGTTGCCTTCAATTTATAATTACGGTATAGAATTGCCTAGATGATACCAGATGGAGAAAATCTTAGGGTTACCATATCATGATAGGGTATTAACAGTAATGATTTGGTATTAACAGTAAACATATGTGTTACCTTAACAGTAATGATACCAGATGTATTAATTAAGAGTATTGATCAATAGCAATGAGACCATAACATAGTTTTGATGCCGTATGAAATGGCATCTAGAAGATGGCTTTTGAAATGTGTACTAACACCTAAAGCGCGAATACATACACGAAACACATTCAGATCTTATACGAACGAGATATAGTAAGTGTTATTCCGTTAACAAATACTTTATCCGTTTTATAAAGTTTGCAACATTTTTATTTGGCGATTGTAGAGATAAACTTTAATCGATATTATAGGACTATCAAATATTATTTCATATGAATTTATTGTGGACATCAATTATAATACTCGGGTCGTTTCAATTTAATTACAACATTTTTTTGTTAGTTCTAATATAAATATAACAATTTTATTATTTTTTATTTAATAATTAATTTATATTAATATAATTAAATTAACCCATCATCTTTTTCTTTTTTTTTCTCTGACTCGCTTTTTTAAACTCTACTTTCATCTCATTATCTCTAAAAAAATATTTTTTTTATCAAATTCAATATAAATACAACACACATATAACCCATATAAAAAAAATATTATAATTAAATAAAAATAAAAAATAAGATAAAATAAAGAATTTTCACGTAACGATATTTACGGCACGAACATTATTAGCAACGAAATTCATATGACAGTGTTGAATATTGACTTTTTAAAAAAATGTCTCGTAGTATCCGGAGATGAAATCTCCAAAATTACCTCGACATCGCAGTCGGAACTCTAGATTCGCCACCGCGCCTGCGCCGCCGCGAACAAATCACGGCTTCGAGGACGCGATCGTGTTACAGTGGTGGCGAGCTCGCCGTTGGCTCTAAATTCTGTAACAGGAGGAGATCATTGCATCGACTCGGGTTTAAAACGAAGAACCAGCCGGTTCGTTTCTTCCGGTTCCTGTGTGAGCCGGCCTGATCATCATGCGCTGCTTGTATTGAGGTAATTCATCGTCTTTGTTCCTCGGTTTCTGATTTCTATGACTAGGTTTTCATGTTCGATTCGATGAATTGCGTCGTTTGCGAAATGTGGATCGTATATTCGTATTTGATTGAATTATGGCGCTCGGATTGGAGTGGTGTTGGATTTATGGTGGTGAGTTTGTGGCATTTGCGTAATGGTTTCTGATTCTAGGTTTGATTTGTGTTTGTTGAGAATTGAGAGCCGATAGGGGTAGACAGCCAGAGGTGCGATGTAACGGCCCAGCCCTTTTGACTTTGACCGGGCCTGGGCCGGCCCGGCCTCTGGACAGGTGCTAGGGCTGGGCCTTGATCTCCGGCAAAAAAGCCGGGGCGGCCCAGCCTCTTAAATGTCCAGGCTTGGCCCGGCCCTTTGATCCGGGCTTTAAGGCCCTTCCCCCTTTTTTTATTTTCATGTAATAGAGAAATCGTTAATTGTTTATCATTAAAACCGTTAACGGTTTTAAAAACCAGTGACGGTTCTAACAACATGGAAACTTATAGGACATGTATGTTTTAGCATCCAAAAACCGTAAACGGTTTGAAGAAATCGTTGATGTTTTTATCTAAATCACCAACGGTTTTCTTAGAATTGTGAACGGTTTTGATATGCTAAAATGTATAGGTTTTTGGAAACTTGTTTGGTGTATGAACGGTTTCCTTAACCATTCATGGTTTTCATTTCCAAAATGAAAAAAATTTAACCATTTTCAAGTGCTACACTTATAAATCTTAATAAAAATATGTTCCAAACGACATAACAATATTTTAATTGCTACATTTGTTTTAAAGTTTGATACATAACAAAGTTTGAAGTGCTAAACATAACATATTGACATAACATGTCAATTAAATACTATACATTTTAACGTGAGAAAGTGACAACTTAAAAATCATAAAACTTAAAAGTCATAAAAACAACATAATTGTTCCAAATGTAAAGATACATGTTTCAAAGATAAAATATCCAATTTTTAAGAAGCATAAAAATATTATAAAGCCGGAAATAACTACATATCCATGCCATCATCAGCTGCGGACGATGGAGGAGGAATTCCGGCTAGTAGTGCTAGGTCTTTAAGATAGTAGATGATATCATAATGACAGTGATCCTCTACCTTCCATCTCATAATCACACGATCTTGGAAGGTGTCGAAATCCCTTTGAAGTGTTTCATAATTTCGCTCCAACCTTTCGTAGTTGTCGGTCAAGAACTCCATGTGTCGGTCCATTGAGCGGAAATGAGGACAATAATCACAAGCATCATCTTCTTCGTTTCCTTCTCCATCTTCTTCATCTTCCACTTCTTCTTCTTTGCTTGGGTGTGCACTAGAACAGGCCATGGAAAAAATCGTTAACAATTGTTAAAAGCGTGAATGGTTTTTAAAGAACAGGATATGGTTTTCAAAAACAGGTCGCGGTTTTCAAAAGGAGAGAAATCCATGCCTCAAAATCGATGACAGTTTCAAAAACCGTGAACGGTTTTGAGAGTTAAGGTTTTCTGTCCATTAAAAATATTAACGTATTCTAAATTTTCATTCACATTTTTAATAAAACCGTTTATGGTTTCTGAGAACCGTTAAACGGTTATGAAGACCTGAGGTCAAGTTTATAGGATTCTTATAAACCGTTGTCGTTTCAATAGAAACCGATGACGGTTTTAGGTAACCGGTTACGGTTTTCTTTGAAAAACTTAATGGTCCTTTATTTTCAAAAACACAATGACGGGGTCAGACCGGGCCATGATCCGAGAGTTAAAAGCCCTCTCAGGCTCGGCCCATAAAAGTTCAAAGGAATTTGACAACACTATAGACATCGTTTAGCAAAACACTGTGGCGACTAGACAATGTGACCTGAACACTGAAATCAACAACATCAACGTGGGTATCCCATCACAGACAGGATCTAAATGAGAATGAAATAGAAGAGTATGCCAGATACAATGGAATAGAAGAGTATCCCATCAACAAAAGTACTACTGATAATATTGCAGAGCTTTTACTATTGATTTGAGCATTTTCGGTAGAATTGGTTTCTTGATAGAAAGACATTTGTATCAGAATAAAGCTGACGCAGGCTTTGTCTTGGCGGCCTCAATCTCTCCTCTTACATGTTCTTCTCCTCCTTCCATTCACTCGTGATTGTTTCTCTTTCCCACACTGCTGCTCTAGATTTATAAGATCATCCTGGTTGATTAGTGTTGATTGTTGAGGATTTACTCAAGATTGATGTCTCAGTTTCTCCAACCTTGGGATATCGGTCCTTTTTCAGCTAGATATGTAACCATCAAATACTATTACAGCCTTGTTGAGCATTCTGAGATTCATTTGAGCAAGCCAAATATTTGTCTTTTATGTAGACTTCTAGCAAACAATTATGATAGCTGACTAGAGGATATTGCACCATATCCTCTAGTCAGCTATATTTTTGGATGGCACTAACACATAGCATCTATATTGGTTCTCGATTATAAAAAAAGGAAAAAATTGATAGTGAAAAAAAAGGAGAACCTGTGCGGCAAGTAATTCTTACCAACTAAATCTATAATTTTGTTTCTGGAGTTTGGACCGCTCAATCCTCTTTGAGGTTAGACTTTAACTCTACTACAAGATTTTCAATCTCTCGACACAAGACCCATCATACCATGACTCGTCAATAACTTAGTAGGCCTCAACTCTTGATATGCATGTTAGATTGTGCTGCCTCACCTAGTCCTTTGAAGCGAGCCCTCCCAAAAAGATTGGAAGCATCTTTTTTAAGACCCAATAGACCACTTCTGGACACAAAAGATAGACATAACGTCCTTGATGTCCCCATACTGGCTCGTGCAGGTAACCTCGACCCCTGCAAATGCCCCTCACTATGGCCTCTGCAAATCCATTGGCATTGCCGAATAGGTACCATATTTTTGTTGAACAAATCTACATGAATCAAGGGAAGAAAGGGTTAGATCGATGGGATCTATTAAATGATCAGATATGCTTAATATAGGATTGTGCCATTTTTTTAAGGAAAGGTAAATGATCATGTTCTGGGAGTTGAGCTGATCTTGTTGCCTTTGGAGGGTAAAGTGTAAATATTGGATGTCGAAAAAGGTTCTATGTTTGTTCTTTTCAATGCAAATCACACTAGGCATTTTCATGATGATGCAGATATGAAGAGAACGCAAGTGGAAATCCTTGATGTGGGTATTATATTAACCGGATGTCAAGATTAAGTAGTTTCATTGAAGAAGACATGTTTGGATAAAATGAAATATACTCACATCTCTGATCGTTTGGTTTATGGACATCACATCATCCTTGAGCAGGTGTCTGCCACGTGTCATTTCAGAGTCTATCATTCCTGGCATTACCATCGTAATGTTAATGTCAGGTGCCAGCTCGATCCTCAGTGTTTCAAAGAAACTCGTCATTGCTGCCTTGCTTGCCTGTATTGAGTCTAAACAACCTTATAAAAGACCTATACCTTTAATTTCTATATCAGAACATTTGAGCTATAGTAGTACTGATAATGAAAGCTTGGAATGGAAGGGGTGAGCAAGCTTATATCTCCGTTGCCTTTTCACCTACATTGTACACGCTTGTTGTGGGATTGGGAAGCCAATGATAAGCGGACGAAATGACAATTATTCTTCCCTTGCTTTTCCGAAGGTGTGGGATCGCGAATTTGGTGGTGTAGACAGCACCCCAGAAGTTGATTTCCTGGGCACAATGTCAGTGATTCAACCAAGTGATTTGCATGATGAGTGATCTCAGGTTCTCGACTGAAAGAGCAAAAAGAATTGTACCATTACTGGCTTTATATCTGATACATCGGAGTAGCTTTCAAATCTGCTGGATGAAGCAACTCCCGCGTTGTTTACTAGGTGATCCACTGCATGAGTGGAAACATAACCCAATTTATGAAGTTTTCATCTTCTAGAAAGAAATGAAAGTTTAGTGGAGATTTTGAGTATTTATCAACGTTTTAGCTTGCTAGACCTGTTTTATTCAAATTATCGCATGCATGTTTCTTCTTCAATGTGTTTCTTCTTCAATGCATAGTCATTATACTAACCTCGGCCAAAATGATCAATTGTTGCATCAATCATCCGCTTGCAGTCATCGACCTTTGAAACATCTGCAGTGATGACTAGTACTTTGGGAGACCCCATCTTTTTCGCCTTGTTGGCAACCTCAAGAAGGAGTTGCTCTCTTCTTGCTGCAAGGGCTAGGCATGCTCCTCTTTTTGCGTATGCATAGGCTATATGCTGCAATATTCAGTTTTTAGCAAGCTTATTTTCATACTTCTGCAAATCTCTACCAACATTTTTCAACTTGAATTTCATATATTTGTGTTCATTTTGTAGGTGTGAGAGTCGATCATCAAGGCTGGGTTTTCATAACCCAATTCCGGTTAAGGCTGTTCATAAACATGCCGCTCATGATTGATTACCTCGCCAATGCCTGAGGAAGCTCCTGTTATCAGAATGACCTTATCGGCAACTCTTCCATGTTGAAGAAGCTGTAGATGAAGGTAAGCAACTCGACTACTGTGTATGGAGGTATGATTATCCAAAGGGAAAGAAAAAGTATTGGAAAGCTAATAATGTTGAGGAATACGTGCATTAGCTCCATGATCAACTGAATAAACAGAGATATTCAGCTTGCCCACTGCTGTTGTAGATTTATATGCATTGTTTTTTTTTTACTACCAAAGGGAAATGGAAAAAGAAATGAAAACATGCTATAAATGTTCTGGCGGCTTGGACCAGAGCAAGAAAAAAAGATGGCGAGGTTGAGTAGGGTTTTTGAAAGCAAATCAACTAAGGGTAGCCAAAAGAGGTCCAGATTAAGATCTAGGACAATGCAGGTTAATCATATCCTAGCATGCTTCATTAAGCAAAACCAGTGAAGTGGGCACCTTTGTACTCAAATTGGAGACGACAAGTTGCATATCTAATACTAATAATCAAGGCGATTCAAGACTTCCCATGCAAAAATCTTTATATCAATAGGGCAAATCCTAGGAGGACTTATGGCACGAGCTTAAGATCATGTAGTCTGATTCGAAATGATTAACCATGCCTAGCTCTCAAATCATATATACATCCCAAGTTGATGTTTATATTTCAACTTCCGGTATGTAGGAAAAGAGAAACAAGCTTGAAGGCCTGACCCTTAAACTGGTTTTTCCTGAGTACCATTTAGCAACGTGCTAATTGTTGGAATTATGGACAATAATTAGCGGAATAACGAACAAACTTGTACAGCAGAATCAACTGAAGAACTGATTGTCGTAATAGAAACAGTTTGTCGTAAAGAACCGACCCTCCGAACAGAACTTCCAACGCCTAAAGATCAGAACGAACGAGACTAAGAAACAACAACACTAACCACCTCCAAGCATGAACATGCAGTATAATATCAAGGAATAAAAGAACATCACGAATATGTCACGGCCAAGATTTCACTATCACCAAAATCAACATTTGAGAATACGAGAGAGCACCTAATTGTGAAAGTATCTAATCAAAGAAAATAAAACACAAATCACCTTCTTCTCTTGCTCGTGTCTCCCTTTCTCACTTTTTTGGCTGTCAAACCCTCGATGAATTAACATCGAGACCTAGACTACATCCAAGGCATATAGTGTTCTCCCTAAGATTTAGCTTACAAAGATTAACTAAATCTTCTAATAAAGATATAAAGATGTCTCTAAATAAGATATTAAATAATCTAACATAATTAATGAAAATCTAATATGTGCTAAACAAAAATCTTCCATATAATTTCTGCTAAAAAAGAATATATCTTTTCACATCTTGGATGGATCACCAACATATCTCCCCCTCAATCCAAGATGGGAGAATCGGCTCCTGCATTAGAGCAGACTCCTGCAATACTGTAGTAAACTAATAACTTCTCCTTAGGAAGCATCTTCATCATCATATCATAGCCATTCTCATTAGTATGCACCTTCTCAATCTCAGACACCTTATATTCCAGAGCATCTCGTATCCAATGATACCTGAAATCAATGTGCTTCGTCTTAGAGTGAAAGGAACAGTTCTTGTAAAGATGAATATCACTATGAATCACAAAGGAGAACATACCATTTTTGATCCAACTTCAACTCTTTCATGATCTTCTTGAGCCATAACAGCTCCTTACATGCTTCCGTCGCAGCTATAAACTCCGCTTCTACTATGGAGAGTGCAACACACTTTTACAACTCCTTTTGTCTTGATATCCTTCTTCATCTTTCTACAAAATCTCTTCGTATGTCCCATCTCATGGCAATAGTAGCCTCCACATCGGTAAATCTATCCTTAAATTTATCGTTTTTTTTTCTTTACCTTTACGGTCATGTCATACTTCTTCCTCTATACTCAGCAACAAGAGCATCCGAAGGCATATAAGAAACAGTCTGAGCCTTTCTCCTCATCTCTTTATTCAATAGACCATTCTTGGCCATCTTTATTGATATAACACCATCCTTTGCGGAATTGACTAGTGTTGTTTGGAACGTTTCCCTAGAATTCGAAAGTGCGTTCACAAACCATAGACTTTGAATCTCGTCATCAAGCTTGATTCCCATTGAGGTTATCTGATTCAAGAATCCTTGAAACACATTCAAGTGATCCGACATAGGTGTGCCATCTTGATATCTCATAGCAACAATTGTCGAAACAATAACAGCTTGCTATTCTCGATCTTTCTTGCATATCTCCTCTAGCTTGGCTCACAAGGTACGTGCATCGGTCTCCTTCATAATATGGTTCAAGATGTTGTCATCCACCCACTGTCTAATAAATCCGCATACCTGTTGATGCTCGAAATTTCAATCTTCGTCAGCCTTATCTTTGGGTTTCATCTTTTCGAACACGGGTAGTTGTAGTTTCTTTACATACAACAAGTCTTTCATGTTCGATCTCCATAAATGATGGTTCGACCCATTGAGAGTAACCATCCTGCTTGTGTTGGTTTCCATCGTCCAAGCAACCAGCAATCTAGGCTCTGATATCAATTTTGTTAGGATTATGGATGATAATTAGTGGAATAACGAACAAACTTGCACAACAAATCAACCGAAGAATCAATTCTCGTAATAGAAACAGTTCGTCGTCAAGAACCGACTATTCGAATAGAACTTTCAACGCCTAAAGATCAGCATGAATGAGACCAAGAAACAACAACACCAACCACCTTTAAGCACTAATATGCCGCAGAATATCAAGGAATAAAAGAACATCATGAATATGTCACAAATTCCACTATCATCAAAACCAACGTTTGAGAATACAAGAGAACATCTAATTGAGAAAGAATCTATTCGAAGAAAATAAAATCACAAATCACCTTCTTCTTATGCTCGTGTCTCCCTCTCTCACTTTTCTTTGCCGTCAAACCCTCGATAAATTAACGTCGAAACCTAAACCACATCCAAGGCATATATATATAAGCCTTTTCCCTAAGATTTATAGCTTATAAAGATTAACAAAATCTTCTAATAAAGATATAAAGATTTTTCTAAATAAGATATTAAATATTCTAACATAATTAAAGAAAATCTAATATCTTCAAAGACAAAAATCTTTCGTATCTTTCTACTGGAAAAGAATATATATCTTCTCACTTCTCATCTTGGATGGATCATCAACACTAAGTACCATATGAATATCATATATTACTTCTCCGGTGATTAGTTTGTATGCTTCATGACTTGTGCGACTCCATGAACACTCATAATGTACTTTAACTCAGGTCACAGATTTCGTAATAGGCAGGGTGTTATAGAATTTTCAGTACCTTGTAGTTTAGAGGTTTGTAAGTTGCTGTGGATCATGTAATACTGATTCTTTGAGTTTGGGTAGACATTAGAATAAATGTCCATAGCCTAGTGAATCTTGTTATGATGTAAAACTAACGGAAGCTATTCAATGAATAGCATCATCTTTTCAGGATGGGGTGAGATTAGGGACGAGTAAAAGAGCTGAAAACTCATTGGGATGGAACAGGACCATGACGGAATGACTGCAGTATTTTTCTGGACAAGTCCTTGAACGCGTTTAGCAGTTTTGGACCCAGACCAATTTTTAGAAGTAGCATTTCCTATTCCTATATGGGTTAGCTTGAACACATAGTTACGTGATTGAACAATGAGGTTTGTAAACATCTTTTGATGTTTCACATTTGATTTGAAATTCAAACTCTTGGATTGGTTGGATATGCGTTTGGTATCCAAAACTTCAAATGACTCCATCATTCTCTACAGGGTTAATTTACCCAAGGTGCTGAAAGGAATGATGCCTGCTTCAGCAAGGCTAGAAAAGATCGGAAGATTTTGAACAGAAAGTGGCATTGATCGATCATGCCATTTGTATCTCGTGTCATACCATTTACAAGATACCATTTGATCATACCATTTGTATCTCGTGTCTTTGATTAAAGTCAGATTCATGTGTTTGTTTCATACGTTTTTGGTGATGCTTTATTGTGAGTGATGTTGATGTATGCAGATTGGAGAGTATATGCTCAATGGTACCGCGTGGAGTGTTGGAGTTCGTCCCGGACTTGTGGGACGATTATGTGTTGGATATCGGCTAATGTGAAGTCACACAAACTTTATATGTGAGACGTGGTCGCATGGAAATAAGTTGCACGGATCTCTTATGTTGGTATGCTTAGACTACCCATAACTCTTATATTTGTTTTGGCTTTTTTCAGATAGGTTGAATAATTCTCTGGCCTAATGGAAAGAATTCGAGGACCTGCCGCTTAGGTATTAATGACGGCCGAACTGGGTGTGGTTCTAAGTATGACACACAAAGACGAACCATTAAGGCAGTAATAAGCGAAAGGCATGTGATGGATGCGTGATTTTAAGGGTGTAAAACAAGCCGAGTTCGAGCCGAGCCGATCTCACTTTGTTTAGTTGTTTTGTCTGATCGGGCTCGGCTTGAGCTCGTTAAAGGCCCGGCTCGTTTGACTAGTTTAAAAGTTCGTTCATTAATTAGGGCTCGTTAGTGCTTGTTTACGACTCAGCTCGTTAAGGACTCGTTTAGGCTGGGTTCATTTCAATTTAGGAAAAAAAATGAATTATAGTGTTTTCAATAAATATAAATAGTTTATGTTTAATATATACATAAATGTTTCAATTATTATATATATTTTGAGTTCTTAACGAGTTTTTACAGAGCTCAAGTTCTTATCAAGCCTAACGAGCTGAGCTCGAGCCCGAGCCAAGGTGAACAAGGATGCTCATGCTCAATCTGAGAACTTTGTTCATGTTCATGTTCGTCTCGTTTAATACACGAACGAAATTGAACGAGCTCTTAACGAGCCGAGCTAACGAGCTTTCTTATAGCCCTAGTGATTTACATGGTTTTATATGGAATGTAGTTGAAAAAATATCAAGTGTCACCGTTGTCCAGAACATATATGATCTCATGTGTTACACCTTGATGATGTTGAGGGAGTTTATAGTATATCTTAACATTCGCATCATCATGGTTTTGCGATTCAACTTGTGTCTTCAATCTCCTGAGATTGATGTGTCGCTAGATTTTGAATTTTCACATACCCAAGTTTAATATCTGTACTCACTTCAATTATTAAGGAAAAGTTGCAATAAACTGGACTCAGCTTGTTTCATAACTTCGATCAAGTGGTCTCTTCACCTCACTTTTAGCTGTGGTCATTTTCAACATCTCCCTAATGCAAAGCCAAATTGGTCATGTTGAGTTTATCACGTCCATTTACATGCACCAAAAGGCAATCATGAAGTACCCATGACAACATGGTATACATCTGCCGTGATTTATTCATCTGTTTGCCTTTTCCACATCATTAGGGCATCTGAAAACAATATTTTTGTGATAATACTATAGATACGACAGCTTTTTTATATATATATATATATAACAAAAAACTGTTTCGTGGATCACATGATATTTCATTAACAAAATCCTATTTGGTTTTCTCAACATATTTCTTTGATGTACTTTTCATTAACATTTTAAATTTTTTATTGATTTTGAATTTTCATCAATAGATTTGTCTATCAACACAAAAATTTATTAAGAAAAGGTTGCATCAAATGTAGCCACGTTGGCTGCAACAAATATTATACTTTGATGATTCTGTGGTTCATTTGATACTTTTGCTATGATTAAAGTACAAAATTATCAACTTGGAACATAAAATATTTAAAGCACAAAAAGAAAAATGCTATAGCTTATTGGCCACATTAAACGTAACTCCACGCTCCCATTCATTAACAAATTTTTATTTTTTTTGGCCATGTATTTATTTATAGACATTGACAAATACAAGGAAACAAAAATTCACATCTTTCTCTTTCTGATTCGCCCCAAACATGTACGTTTATGGGATCATTGGCTCTAGCCATTGATTTTCCGTAACGAAAAGCATACAAATTTGTCCCAACATCTGGGAAAGACGTTCACCATCGCCACGATGAAGGTTGGGTATATAACCAGAAACAAATTAATCATCTTTCTTTCGGTACACAAGTACAAGTTCATAAATTTGAATTAGTACTATACTGACCCTACATCGGACGTACAAAATAAGATTAAGATTAAGATTAAGATTAGGATTAAGATTAGGATTAAGATTAGGATTAGGATTAGGATTAAGATTAAGATTAAGATTAAGATTAAGATTAAGATTAGGATTAGGATTAAGAGATTAGGATTGAGAGATTAGGTTCGAGAGATTAGAATTGAGAGATTGATATTAAGATTAAGAATTAGGACTTAGAAATCAAAATTAAAATCAAAATTGAATAGAATTTGAAATTAAAATTAAAATTAAAATTTTCACTTTCTTGAAAAGATCCATTTCATTCCCATCATGTTAAACAAATTAAAAACTCAGAAGAAATGACATAAACTCATTCCATTGGCATGTTCATTTCTTAGAATATCATATTACATTTCTTTTCTAAATCATTCCTGCGTACTAAATGTCTCAGCATGTCAGCATGTGTTTATTTCTCAACGTATCAAATATCTTATTCCATTCCTTCTCTAGATCAATTCCACTTTCCTATTGCGTAGTTATTTCTTAGCATGTATATAATTTGAGGACAAGAGATGTACATGGTAACTCAATATGAATATATGTCAATGTACGTAATTTCATACTCACATGGCCTATCGGATCGATGTACATTGTTGCAATTATCAAATGTCAATTCGACTATTTTTCAATTTAAAAATAATAATCCATATAATTCCTCCGAGTATTAATTAATGGACAAAATGTACAAAGTCTTCTCCTTTTCTTTTTCCTTTTTTTTCATTTTTTTTTCTTTTTTTTCTTTTCTTTTTCTTTTTTTTTTTTGAGGAGAAAGAGAATTTTATCCTTGTAATTATACATAGACTTTCCTCAAGAAATGTCGAATATGTGACAACATGGCGAGGGAAAGGGTTGTGAAACGACCTCTTCTTGACAATTTTGGCTATTCGTTGCTGCATATAAAATATCGTGCCGCGCATCAAATATCTGAATCAATGTTTATGTCTCTATCTCTCGTGCTTGCATCATAAGTGAAATTTATTCCTTTACCCTTTCTTTCTTCTTCACATTATCAAGTTGGTGATAATTGGCGTAAATGACCGACCATATGGATCAAGAAAGCAACATATATATATATAAGCAACCAAGTTGGCGGGAGATCACATGTGCGTATGTGATTAGGTAAAGTTCAATCCTATCCTTATAGTACTACTACATGATCTGTAATCTACAACAAACTGTGATCTTCTAGGATAATAATAGCCAGAATTAATTGCATCAGGTGATAAGTACATATGACATCATATATTATTAGATTTTGAGATACATAATTAACAAGTCTATTACTGTCAATTTTGATTTTCGATAGAATTGATGCTAGATCGTGTAACATAAACATCGAGAATTCGAATCCAATAGCATTTTGTTTGTGGTGGGTTGTATTGTTAACCAAGCTTTCGCGTCATTACGTCAGGTAAAACATTAAGATGAAGTATGTAATGAGTTTTCTATCATTAATTCGAATTTTTAGTATAATTGTTTTCTTGTACATTGCACTTGATTCATTGTTACAAATGCTTAACTAGGAAGTTTTATTATATAATCTCCTTATATAAAGGTCTTACCATATAATTGGCCAGGAGTTCTCTATGTGTGCTAGCTATATATATATATATAATCATCAGCTATATAATCCTCGGGTTAGCAAACTGATGCGGGAACTTAGATTCGGTAATCTGGATTTCCATCCGTGGATTGCTGTTGCGTATTCAGCTTCAGTTGCAGTTACTAAATTGTAGGTATAAGAGCTTACGTACTTACATTGTAAGTACAAGTCTTACCTGCATAAGAGGCACAATTTGCTTTAGAAGTATAGCATGCCTTAATGATCGGTCCTTGGAACAATCTATATTGACATGAGCCATCTTAATATTGACAGCAAGCAGTCTACTTGTAGCCTAGAGCAACAATTCTTCTCTTTATTTTTCACTGTGTTATCGACAGTAAGCAGTCTACTTGTAGCCTTGCATCAGAATCTCTATAATTCTTCTCTATAATAAATTGATTTATAAAAATAAATAATGTTATAACAATCTTATAATTTTATCGATTTTTTTATCTCACACTCTAATTTTTACATTTAAACACATTCCAGCATATTTCTTTAACATCTTTTTAATTTTTTTTATCATATTATTATTTTATTTTATTCTTTTTACAGAATTTTTATTTTATAGAAATGCTCTGACCCAATTTATAGTAGTAGAGATACAAGTGCAACTTGACACCGTTCTGTGAGTTAGATATCTCACAACCCTATTTAATCTGTGCATAAATATCGGTATACCACTCATCTGTGTATCATAATCCATGCAACCTGATCACAGCATCATTGGAGAAACCATAAATCCTCATACACAAATCATGCTCCAAACCCTTATCTTTTGCATCGTCGTGACTACGGTATCGCTTTTCTTGAAGTTCTTGAGCCGAAGGCGCTCAAGCAAGGTTTTCCTAGTCGACTACTCATGTTACAAACCCGAAGACACGCTGAAATGTTCACAAGAACAATTTATCGACAAAATGAGACGCTTTTTCCCTTCTTACACGGAGGAAGGCTTGAGCAATGCCAAGAACAAGTTAACCGCGGTCGGATTGGGATCCAGCACCTATCTCCCCCGGGCATTGCTGATGGAACCACCTTGTCCTTCCCTCGAGGAGGCGAGGAAGGAGGCCGAGGATGTTATGTTCGGAGCCATAGACGAGGTGCTTGCCAAGGCGGGTGTTCAGGCAAACCAGATCAGGATCGTGGTGACGAATTGCACATTGTTCAATCCAACCCCGTCGCTTTCTGACATGATCGTGAACCGCTATAAGCTCAATGAAAGGGTTCTGAGCTATGACATTTCCGGCATGGGATGCAGTGCGGGACTTTATGTTATCGGCCTTGTAAAGCAACTCCTCAAGGTAACAGCAAGTTTGTATAGTCACTTGCATTCAGTGATTCTGCATTTTGAATCATCAAAGTGCAGATCACCTTGTTTCTGCAATAAAACCTTCTAAACTGACATCTCGGGTCGAAAATATCCCCTGATCGGGCCCAAACTTTAGGGAAATGGGCCCCATGTCTTAGCCCCCGATCACATTAATCCCACACTGCACATATAACCCGTGAGGCTAGAACTGACATCTCGGGTAAGGAATAGCTTGTGATCGGGCTTGTCCCAGCCCGACCGAGCCCAAGCTGCCCACCTCTAATCGATGTTACAACCAGGGGACTAGTTCGAGGCTGAAGTGGCCTCAAGTTAATCCCTAGTTGACAATCGGACCGGCTTCACCCAACCCATCCAGGCCTTGCCCTGGGTGATGGCAAACCGGAATCAAGCACAATACTCTGATTACTCGAGTTTGCTAAAAAGTATGTGTCATGGTGACATTAGTTTTTGAATGAGTGTGTTCTTCAAAACATTGTTGGTCTACAGATTCACAAAAACACGTACGCTTTGGTACTCAGCACCGAGAATATCACCGAGAACCAGTACATCGGAAACGACTTCTCGATGATGGCAGCCAACCTCATTTTCCGGGTAGGCGGTGCTGCTATCCTCCTCTCCAACAGGGCAACAGACAGAAGATCCTCCAAATACGAGTTAATCGACACAGTCCACACCAACAATGCCAGGTCGAACCCTGCTTACACATGCATTTTCACAGACGAGGACTCGCAAGGCTACAGAGGCACCCGAATAACCAAAGACCTACTCGTGGAAGCATCCGCTGCCATCAAAGCCAACTTATCCACGTTAGGTCTCCGAATCCTACCCATATCAGATAAACTCCTGGTTGCGATCAACAGCATAGTTAAAAGACTAAACATGGCAAAAGGAAAGAGCTATGTTCCCAACTTTATGGGCACAATTGACCATTTCTTCCCCCATGTCGGAGGAAAACCAGTGCTTGATGCACTGGAGAGAACCTTGAAGATCAAACCTGCTAACATGGAAGCTGCAAGAATGACTCTCTACAAATTTGGAAACACGTCCAGCAGCTCAATCTGGTACGAGCTCGCATACAGCGAGGCTAAGGGACGGGTTAAGAAGGGTGATCGCCTATGGCAGATGGCATTTGGATCTGGTTTCAAATGTAGCAGTGTTATATGGTGTGCCATCAGGACCATCGATATTGAAAAGAGGAATCCCTGGCATGATGAGATTGATGAGTTTCCTGTCACGAAGTATAAGTGCACCGCAATGGATTACTTTGTTGAGCCATCCGCTTGACAACCACCTCCACTTCATAGCAATGCCACTATTCTTATTCTTCCTTCTTTTTTCTTTTCTCTTCTATCTCATGTGACAAAGGCCACGAAAATAATGTAATAATCTACTTATCAGGTTTATCCTAAGCTTCATCCAGAACTCATCACTTAGCCCTTGAACGCACCAAAACTCATATCCTGTCGAACAGTCAACGTACAAACCCACCATTCAGCTCTATCATGCCCTATAGTGCTGACTACAGATTGACCGTGAAGACCCTTGCCAAAACTAACACAATACAAAGGCCAACTCTGTTATTTCAAAGATATCACTGAAACTCGCAGAAGTTTGAAAAATCCAAGCTCAGAACTTCACTAACATGAGTGGAACGGTAAGATATACATCATAAGCTATGACCTGTAACATGAAGAAAACAGCAACCATTCTGAAGCAACTAGTATATGGGAAAGGAAAACCATGTCTGGTTCAGCTTGATATACATCGGCATACGTACATGCAACTAATCTTCATTTCCAGTTCTTCCAATCCAATGAGCTGTGGATAGCCTCATAACCCTGTTACAAATCTCAATAGACAAAACATCAATATTAACACAACAAAGTTGTGTGCTTCAAGAGAGTAACTCAAAGAAGAATTATGAGGATCGAAGATGGACATCAGACATAAAGCCAAGTTTCAACAGCAATGTGAAACAAATACAAGCCAAAATTTGTGTTACCCTTAGTGATTGGCGGCCTTGACATGATCATGTCCCCTAACCCAAGCAGATTTCTTGATCTTCTCCCTAACAAATTTCTGGTATATGAAAGCCGCTCCTCTGAATTGTGGCAGCACTAGCCAAGCGACTAGCAGTAGCTTCAATGAGTACCATATGGGTATCCTGCATTATGCAATCTCTTTGAAATCAAACGCATTCCACCACTTGAACAATGTTCCTAAGATAGTTCTCCTAATGTTTTTTTTTAAAAAAAAAATTCAAGTACTTCCTTGGTTTTCATACACTCCATGTGATTACTCAAGGTATAACAGTAGGGAGGCTTCGGTATATGTACATTTCCATCAACCCTTACCAGATGAAGTTGAAACTAAATAACAAGACGAGTCATCTTTTTATCCTAAGATGGTCATGCTTTCGCAAGATGCTAACATTATAAGTCTGAAATTAGAGGTGTCTCACCATTCTAGGAGAGGCTGAAGGACCATCTCCAGGAGAGTGAGGAAAGAGTAGATTATCCAATACGCAAGCCACTGTTCATCGTCCAACCTCGAAGGGCTCTCAATAGCCATCACCGACGCATACCTAATTGAATCCAATTATTATGATTAAGACACCAATTGTTCACCATTAAAATGTACAAATAAACACACACGTACAGTCCTACAGTAAAGTCAAATAACTCAACCACATATGGTGGTAATGGAATGATTCATGAATTATACACATAGGTGTAAGGTTTTTCTGCATTCCCAATAAGAGTATCCTGCACTTCACGTACGACGTTATTTTCATCCCAACAAATAAGAGTGTCTCGCACAACCCCTCACATGAATTAAAATGTACTAATTTAAGAATTTTCCTACAACATCCAAACATGAAACTAATAACCACGACCGATACAAAATATCAAAATCACGGCCAAAAAATAGAACTTACAGCGGATACAGCAGCATCAACACCGGCCTGCACAACACAAATCAACAATAATCCCCAAAATCAAAACCAACCAAATCATCATATATCAATATTCAATCACACAAAGCCAAAAAATCAATCAATCAATCAAAATCGATGAGATTACCCCGCAACAGAGTGCAGATGCGTGAGCAAAGTCCAAAACCGACTCATTGTGAGGGCAAAACGACGTCGTACAATTCCCCGATCGCGGATCGAATTAAGAGCTTTGGGCTCTTGGTGTGAATTGACTCAAATGAATGAATGTGGGGATGGGGATGAGGTTTATATTGTGAGGTGAGGAGGGTTTGTTGAGAGGACGCGTGGCAATATGAGGAGAATGACTTGAGAATGACATTCTCAGTTTCTCACCGACTCCAAAGCAGCATCTGGTTCTTTCTTCATCCACGAGACTACTACAATCAATCAAGGCAACAGGAGTCACCGAAAGTTATTGGATTACTGTTGTGACCTAATGTTAAAGGGGATCCTAAATTCGGGGATTCGTATTGGATGAAGAAATAAACGAGATTAGATTTTTTCAATTTCGAATATACTGGACAATCAACCTGTGCAATAATATATGAGATAAATATGAAAAAACGAAGTTTTGATAATAAAATATTATTATCTTTTTGTTTATTTATGTTGTTGATAAAATTAACATCTAATATTATTTATAGAACTGATAAATATATATACTAAGCAATCAATTTTATTAAATCAATCGTTTTCTTTTAATTTAACCATAATTAATTATATTTATTTTTAATTTATTAATATTTGATCATAATCTTTAGATGAAAAATTAAATGATCAAGATTGAAAGATCTCAATCGAAGAAAAAACCATCTCTATTTGTTTCCTATATAGTATAGATTATGATAATTTTATATTTTGGAACTTTTTAAAAAAAACAACCAAACATCCTTAGTTTTTATTATGTATCTCTATATTATTATTTTTTTCACTTCTTTCTCAAATAACCAAAAAAAAAAAAATTATTGTAAAATTTTCATCACATAAAATTTCGTTTCATATTAAAATGTTATATTTTTTTCTTGTCAGGGAAGAAATAGTTAGGTGAGGAGTACGTAATGAGAGTTAAAACACGTTTTGGGGAGATCAGGTGTGTGCGGTGTGAATGAGATGTGTCGACCATTGTGGAGTCACCGTGTCAATGAGATGTGTGCATCCTGCATTCCCGATTATGTTGTGGACCTTGTTTTTGTTTTCACTGGACTAAAATTTGTTTTAGAGTTCATTCTGGTATCTCTAAACCTGATCAAATAGATTCTTTATTCAAGAAAAAAGAAAATGGAATGCATCGTGATTATATGATTAATTGATAATCGAGATGTTAATCTCAACAATTTTCTTCATATCTAAAAAGTGGTAGTTTCTCATGAAATGATACAATTAAAATATTTTAAATAACATATGATGGCGAAAATCCTGCAGCAGTTTCATGTTGTTTATAACATGAACCATTTTTCCTTATAGACCAGGAAACAAGAAAAATTATTATTTTTGGAATATGACGATATTGAAGGCATATATATAACCTTCTACTAATATACAACAGCAAGACCACTACATCTTTTGAAAGTACAGGGAACCATGCATGGATGATCTAAACATAACATAGAAGCACCATAAGAATCCAAATTCCGGGCTTTGAGTAGTTGGATTTTATTGTGTTTTGAACAAATTTGATCATATTTTAATGTGAGTTTCGAATGTTGATTTGTAATGATTATGAGCTTAATGTAATGTACGTTTATTAGAGATAAATGTAATACATTAACACTCTCAAAATTTATAAAGGATGAATGAAAAATTGATGCTCAAAATATAGTGTTTGATACATTTAATGTGATAGAATATAGCAAAATAATGCTAATTCACATTGGAATTTATGTAAGTGGAAGAATGCTTTATAAGTATGAATCTTGTGATAAGGGATGGGCTTACCTAATTTCGTTTTTCCTAATTAGACCCATTTACGCCGAAGCTTTTTTTATTGTAGTCCTTGCGCATTGAACGATGCAAAATAGTCTTAAGAAAAGAATCTTTATTCGCCTCGACATAAACTGATTTTACACTCTTTTCTTTATCTCTCTCTTTCATCTGATCATTAAACGAACAACATGAGCTTCGCAAGACTTAACATACTAGGCAGATCATCACATTATACAGTGATCAACAGGATCATAACCTTAGTCCAAATATAATTTATCTTTGAAGCAATCCAACTTCACCGGGAACTCATCGATCTCATTCCTCCAAGGATTACTCAGGTCCTCATCGTGATCAATGGTCCTGTTCGCACGCCATACAATGCTGCAACACTTGAACCCTGATCCAAAAGCGAGCTGCCACACGTGATGGCCCTTCTTGATCCTCCCTTTTGCCTCGCCATAGGCCATGACATACCAGATCGAGCTGCTGGATATGTTCCCAAACCGGTACAGTGTCATCCTAGATGCTTCTATATCAGAATCAGTCATGTTCAGGCTCTTTTGGAGCCCATCAAGCACTGGCCTGCCCCCAACATGAGGGAAGAAATGATGATGGCTCCCATAAAGTTAGGAATATATGGCTTGAAGACGAACGTCTTCTTGGACAGGGCGAACATACTGATAATCATGAACCTGATCATGGTGTCTGTCAGGAACTTGATCTTGTCCAAGATGGTGAGGATCAGCGGTCCTACCATCGCAAGGTTGGTCGTGATGGCCTTGGATGCTTCGGCCACCAGGTCTTTGGTAATTGTCACTCCTCTTACTCCCTCAGAGTCTTCCTCCAGGAAAACACAGTTGTATGCAGTATCTGAGCTCGCCGTATGGTTGTGGACAGTGTGGATCAACTCGTATTTGGAGGAGCATTTGTCCCTAGCATGGTTCGAGAGAAGGATGGCAGCACCGCCTACACGAAACACACAGTTGGCTGCTAGCATCAAGTGATTGTTCCCCTTGTAGAAGTTCTCGGTTAAGGTCTCCGTGCTCACTATCAATGAATAGCAATATTCATGGAGCTATGAAAGATGCTTGTGCGAGTCAAGGGGCAAAAATTAATATTGATCCCCTTGTCCCCCTTCTCATAAGAACAAATAAGAATGAGGAAAAACTAATAGTCATAATGTATTAGTGCACTTAGTTAATTACGCTAAGTAGTGGCTGTATAAAATCATTCCCTATACATGCATATGTATATGTCACTATACCTGAAGAAGCTGCTTTGCAAGTTTGATGGCTGAGAGGCCTGCGGTGCATCTCATGCCAGAGAGGTTGAAGGCCAAGACAGTGGAATTGAGCCTATATCGATTCACGATCATGTCAGAGAGCGAAGGCAAAGGGCAGAAGATGCTGCAGTTGGCGATCACAATCCCTATCTCTTCAGGCTTCACTCCTGTCTTAGCAAAAAGCTGATCCACTGCTCCGAAGAGCACAGCCTCGGCTTCCAACCTTGCTTCGTTGAGACTGATCATAAGAGGCTCTCTGAGCAATGCCTCGGCCATGTAGGATGATGGTCCAACCCCTGCTGAATCAGCCAGCTTCCTTATGAAGTCCATGGTGTTCTCTGTGTAGTGCGGGCAATAACAGCTGATCTTGTCGATCAACTGTTCGCTCGAGATTTCATCGAAGATTTCGCCTTGTAGCATGAGAAATCCACCAAGTAAACACTCCGAGAAGCTCTTGAGTACTTCAGATAGAATTTGAAGAAAATCGCCGCAAAAATGGCACTGTACAGAAGCGGCAACATGAGAAACATGATTTGTAAGCCTGGGGTTCGTGTTTGCCCTTTTTTTGGGGGGTTTATAGTTTCATAAACTCGCTTGAATATTTGGTAAATAATATACTATATGGAATCAAAAAAGTCGAATCCGACAGAGGAATCATCCAATCGAATACAACTTCTTGTATCCTTTCACTTTCAGGTCTACCTGCTAATACATAGAATGGGCATAGTAAATTATTTGTGGGGTAATTCTCATCATTATACATATATTTTGCAATGGATCTTGCTCGAGGCATTTAACTCAAACATCATGACACAGAATCTAGAACTATTTGTTGGTATCTTAATGTTAGATTTTGTTGGTAATGCCCAATATGTGCGCAAAATCGTGAATGGAATCTACAAAGAGATGTTCATAGAATCATAGTGATTGACTGATCGGTGTCAATCGATTTTAAAAACTGCAAATATTTTGGAAATATTTCATGAGTGTTCTATGCATGAGCTGATTGAAATGCAATGCAATATAAGTAATTCATATTGATAGTTGGAGTGATGAAAGTCGGATATAGAAACAAAAACCAGGTACAAAAAGCCACATACAAAATTATGTATGGGAAAACAGAACATTGAAACCAATCTTTTTTTTGTGTTCATTTGTATGACTTTGTCTATTCAGTCCTAAAATCCATTCTCAATATCAGAAAAGCATTAAACAAGATAAAAAATCAAAAGTTATACCAGAGGTAAGTTTGGTCCTGTTTCAAGTTGGTCAGAATGAGCTTTAAGTTTGTCGAAAAAAGTTGGTGAGCTCTAAGCAGTTTAATAAAAGACTTGCACTCTTTCTTATTGCTATTTTTTTAAATACTATTAGAAAATCAATTTTTATCCTGATGTCTTGACCAGTATTTTTTCACTCTTTAATCGAGTCGTGAATGACCCACCAATCACCTATTTTCTCCTACACGACTTGAATTTAACTGTATCAAAAAAACCAAACTCCAGACTATCATCCTTCCTATCAGGCTAACCAAAAGACCTCAAGTATGAGGTCGAGAATAAAGGTGAGCAAAATTTTCTCAAAAGATCGCACTAAATCAAAAATTGGACTGAACCGAACGAACCAAAAAACATACGTACTAAATATTGGCAAGGACAGAAAATCTTAAGCAAAGAAACCGAAGAGTTGATACGGGACGGAAAATAACTTGGGAATCATACCGAATTTTCCAAACCATACCGACTGTTAAGGACTTCATTTAGCAATTTAATTATACTTGAGTTTGTTTCAAGAAATTGATAGAAGTCGACTGAGTTTTGTTGAAGATGTGTTGCTGTTGTTCTTTGCTCTTCCAGTATTAGGTTCTTGGGTTTGTTATTCTTTGTATAATATGAGTGACAAGTTTGGAATCCGGATTGCCAAATAGAAACAAATTATTATTGTTATTTGGAAACCAAGAAGAAAGCCCGTGACGCTTTAGCCACATGTCATGTGGCAAATCCGAGGCTTCCTTCTTCCTCCCTGGATGCCGAAATCGTTCCGAGGTTCCATTCGAAGCATCGTCGATGACCATCTTTCCCATAATTCTCTGGAAAAAAAATAATCACAAAATCAACCTCAAATCTTTCCAAACTTCTTCGGCCTTTCAATTTCATCCTTTATTTTAGGTAAATTCCATCTTAACTTTTTAATTTGTGTCGATTTTTGGAACAATTTGAATTGGATAATTATATATGTGGATGTGAAATTATTGTGATTGTTTGATGAAGAAAGCCTGTGACGCTTTAGCCATATGTCATGCGGCACAGCCGAGGCTTCCTTCTTCCTCCCTGAATGCCGAAATTGTTCCGAGGTTCCATTCGAAGTATCTTCCGTGATCGTCTTTCCCATAATTCTCCAGGAAAAAAATACAACGACAGACAAAAATACAAAAATAAGATTCGAAGACTCGATACAAACGAGGCAGACAAAAAATGGGGTCGAAGGATTCCAATCGAATGAATACAACGACAACATGTATACGTTCCTCCGTCAGCAGGTGTTGAATTCGTTGACAAACGAAGACGATGGCAACGAAGATGATGACATCCAAGACATCCCATTATCGCTACAAGATCAAGATAGATCAAATTCAGACAATGACGTTGAAATCATTTTCTATTACAGAGCTCCTCGATGCACTACTCCGATTTGTTACAAGGCAGATCGGTCAAGTTCTGTTAGAAAAACCAAGGCCATGTCCATGAATTGCTCGTCCCATCTCTTCATCCTTTATCACGTAGTTTTTCATTTCTAGCCAACATGGATAATCATCGGTAAAAAAAAATCGATTTCTATCACGTTACTAACAACCTAAAACATTTAGGTACGAATTCAGTTATCCTTATAAAAGGATTTGATCTTTGAAAAATGTTTGTTCTTTTAAATAAAACATTTATGTATATGGAGTAATGTCGTTTATTGGGATGCAATGTTTATTGGTGTGAAACAAAGAGGAAAAACAAATAAAGCGTTGTGGCCTATGGTGTGCTGCCACATAGGCTAAAGCGCCACGCTTTACTCTTTATAGCACTTTGGTTCGTGACTTTTTACGTAAAATGTCACGAATCAAAACGTTTTACGAATCAAAACGTTTTATTATTAGTTTATACATAACATTTTTTCCGTTTTCAAAAAGTTGTCCCGTTTGAAATGTATATAAAAAGAAATAGGAAAGAATTGTCCTCCCTGTATCATAGAAAGTTTGTTCCAAAAGAGTGTTATCACTAAACCTCAGCTAGTGCCAGCTAGTGTTTTTATGTGTGGTTGCTAATCCAATGGTTTTTGAATTCTTTATTGTGCTCCCACCATGGTGCCTTTTGCTGTTGAATTGGTTGTTTAATAATTTATGTAATTTGCCTTGTTCCTATAGATTTCTGAATTGATTTGCCTTTGATCATGGTAGAATTTATTGTCATCTTTGTTTTACATATTTGTACCGTCCCGATCGAATCCAAAAACCGAATTCTTGTAAAAACCGAAATATTACGAGATGGGACAAAAAATTTAAAAACCCAAAAATGGCCTAATATCATACATGTACATCCCTAATAAAAAAAATACGGCAGCAAACAAATGTCGCAATCTTATATAGAATAAACAAAAAACACAATTTTTTCAACAAATATCGAAAAAATGATATGTGCTGCAATAATATTGTACTCACTGATACAAATTCTACGTGTTGATGTTTGGATATTATAAATTAAAAAAAAATTATATTATAAAATAATAAATATATATAATCAAATTTTAATTAATTTTGGTTAATTAAAATTTGATCCTATATATCCCATCAATTGAAACATTAAATTTTCAACGTATAATATATTTTTCAATTAACAATATTCCAAGCAGCTAGTTAGTACGCTGTTGCAGCACCAACTCTGCGCATCCACGATGAAAACACCAAAAATCAATTAAAGCAAATAAAGCAAAACAACGAAACTCGAAGCAAACCCTAGACAGAAATCGATCTCACTTGCAATAGCGATAATTGGTCAAAAGGAACCGATGAATGCAGACGCACATGATCCGCTGTTCCCAATCCGCTATTCAACGCCATAAGATCGATCGATTTGGGGGCGGCGGTCGCCGTGAGAGGAAAGAGAGATGATTGAAACGGGTACACACACAGGCTGAGGAATTGTGTTTCGATTCCACTGTTCAACGCCATTGATGCTGCTGATTGAGACGTTGATACCGTAAATGGGAGACTGCACAGGCGAAAGATGGGAGAACGGGGGAGAAGGGGAATCCCTTGGAAGTTGGAAACGACCATTCACAGTATAATGTGGAAGGATGTTTCTTGGTATTGGGCCGAAAGATGGGAAACCGGGCCTGTTGGCCCGTTCTGATGTTGGAACAGATCTCCTTGTCCAGGCCCATGAACGTCAGCCCTAACCTAGAAATTCAAAAGGGGTGATTCGACTTTGGGTACAACACACGGTGTTCCTATCATGAACATGACTTGAATGAATTTGAGTGAAATGTAAACAAATCTAAAACTATGTACTGACTAATTTATCCGGAGCTCAGCTTCAATAGTACAAAATTTATTTACATAAAAGTGAACGGAAATTGTTACTCTCTCCATATTATTATTATAAAACGTTGTAGTTTTTATGGACGAAAAGGCATAATGCTTTCCAAATGTGTACACTCGTATTATTTTCTTCGTCTCGAAATAAATATAACAAATCATTTTTATATTGTTTAATATTTATTTTGAATCGTTTTATAATTTAACTTATCATTAATGTTTCATAATCATTTTATAAAAAATTATGTTTTATCGTCCCGTAATAAAAATTAAAATTCATCTCAAAAAATCTCCAAATCAAATCTGTTATACTTATTCTGAAATCGAAACAATATTAAAATTCTTGGATTAACTTTTATACTCAAAAACTTATTTCAGTTGAAGAGCATAGCATGGCCTGTAGACTATGGGGCAGTGTCCCTGGACGTACGTGTGCTCCTGTCCTCCGCCTGCAGGTTTAAATTAATCAACACCCCAAAAAGTTTACATAGCCTAGCTAGATTAGGGCACTAAAAACAACGGCCGAAGCCCTATACAACCCTTTCTACATCAAAAATCTTATCACTAACCAAAATGTATTCCTCTCTGCCTGCAGTGCCTGGCAATTGGGATCATGAATTCAGCTCCTATACAGTACAATATTAGAATCACAAGTACTGGAGAGCTCCCAAACTACCAAAAAGATTGAATGAAGATATAAGAAGCAATGCCACCTAACCGTTATGTAAGAGTGAATGAGCTGCTCATCTACATTTTTGTTATATATTAGACCATCAGAACTAGATTTATTTTCGATGAGCATTGCCACATGTATTATTATTATATACGACAAATGCATATCCTTTTTGTTTTATTCATTTAAAAAACAAAAAACGAAAATAAACAGTCATATTTCATCATTAAGACATAAAATTAAAAAAAAAAAACATAAAAGTGATATCAAGCCGTCCAAAGCATACTTGATATAGGATCCAATCAACTACGGAGTACAACATTTATTAGGAAAAAGACCTTTCTTTTTTGGTTTTTAGGGGGTTTCTTTGCTACCTCCATCCCTCTATATAAATGCACATTACCTTAACAACAAAGTATGTTCTCCATACTTCATATAAACTAACAATAGAGTTGTTCTTCTCCAATCCTCTCTCAAAACCCATGCGACCCAAAAGCCCTTTGATTTACCCAATTACTCCAAAATCTCTAGCATATTTTGTTTTTCCTCTTGATATACTTTTCCCTACAGATACACCATATACTCCAATTCTATCTATCTAGCAATCCATCTGCATAATTCTACCTTATTGATATTGTACCTTATGGCATCAACTTTAATTAGTGGCTCCATTAACATTCTAAGCTCTACAACGTATAAATCTTGTGACATAACAAGATTACAGCTCCTCCATGGAGGCAACTTATCGTCGCAAGCAGCCTACTTCAATAGTGATCAATATCGTCGTATGGGCTGGTGGTCAAGATGGAAATCAGTTTCACTGAGAGCCCGTTGTGGTCGGGATCGTATCAATGGAGTGGCGTCGACCATGGAGTTGATCCATGGCAGTAGGGTGAATGGACGTGGTTCCATTGCAGATCGTGTCGGGGAAACACCAATGAAAAGGGCTCAACAAGTCGATGCCAATGTTGATCATGACTACGACAACGATGATGATGATCATCATATGGGTGATTTAAGTTCAGGGAAGTTGATAGATTCTGGATTGACATTCAGGCAAAACTTCATCATTAGATACTATGAAATCGGTCCTGACAAAACCGTCACAGTGGAAACTCTCATGAGTCTCTTGCAGGTATGTATTTGACTCAATTTCAACATTTTAGTGGGATTCACTTAGAATTATACTGCGTGCATAATACTAGTATTTACTTACTTCAAGTCCCTTAGGGGAAATCTGATTTAATTGGAAGGATATACAGAAGATTAGCATGGCCCCTGTGCAAAGATGGCACGCACAAATCAAGAAATGGTCCCCCTTTTTTTGCATTAGAAAAAATTACTTCATTTTCTATTTGATTACTGTGTCACTCCTCTTTACTATAACTAAACAATTTTTGGTATGCTACCTATGTTTACTAAAGTATCAGAGCATGGGTCCTTATGAGGAGGCTTGTGAGATTTCGAAATTCTCACAATATAGAGCATTTGCATCAAAATCAACTAAATTCTCTCTTTCTATTTTTTTACTCTTTATTATACGTAATAATATAATAAATTGACCTATAAAATTGAGAATAATATAATAATTTTATCGAATTTCTCTTTTTTATACTATAATTTTTACTATTTAACACACATTCTAACACATCTTTTTAACAACTTTTTATTTTTTTTATTGTATTGTCACTCTACTTCTTCTTTTTTCTTTATAGAATCTCTATTTTACATAATCGCAAGTGCTCTAATGATGTCATTTTGCATCATAAGCCAACAAGCTATTGCGTTCTTTTTTTTTTTTAATCATTGCACTAACTAGATATGAAATTGTCTTGATTTATTTTTCCTTTTTGTTTTTTGATTCAACGATTAAAAAAGAGACCGCAGTATCTTGTTGGCTAATACTGAATTAGCCTTTTTTTCTGATAATAAATAGGCTTATTTGATCGTGAAACTAAATGTACTAAGTCGAAGTTTGCATACAATTTCTCTACAAGACTCTGCTTAATTTGAAAACAAGAAAACTGACATTTATGATGACGAAGATTCATAAGTACTTACATTAGAACCATTAATTTCAACTCATGAAATATCTACTGTTTTTGGTTTATAAAGGCAGCAGTCACGTTATTAAATATTCAACAGTATTTTAATTTATATAAAAAAAATTATTTTAACATTTTTTTATGAGGAAAAAAATATTCAACATTTCCGGCAATATTTATTGACATGATCAGCTCACCATCAACTGTGTCGGGAAATTGCCAAATTGATGATAATTCTCAGAAGTCTTCAACTTATTGTTCTCATAAAGTGAATGTGTCACTTGTCTAAAAGTATTAAAGAAAAAATGGAAAGTAATTGGACCAAAAATTACTAGTTGTGAAATTAATAATGGCATATGTATCCTGTGATATATCCGAAGTCGACAGGCAGGATAATTCGTCCGGATAATTTATTTATTTTTTTTTTATCGAAATCGTCCGGATATTTAATCTCATTTGCACGGGTTCCTAAGCACTTTATAACTTTTTTGATAAAAGCACTTTATAACTTTGATTATGACTTAAAACGGCAGAGTAATTGTTTTTGATTGTATAATTTTATGATCGAATCAATCGTTTTTTAATATTAGCATTGATATCTTCTACAAAATTGTGTACTGAAGTATATAGCGTGATCACTTTATGGTATCATATTTGGATTTGACGAATGTGTCTTGATACACCTCAATTTAGATACGTATAAAAATAATTAACGATCAGCATTAAAACGTAGAGTAAGTACGTATCTTGATGAGAGCCTAATAATTAAGAGGTTCATTTATCAATTTGGTTCAAATCTCAAAACACATCCCCACGTTTTAATATCAACTGTCGATTTTAATTAAACATATCTAAGATTAGATGTGTAACGATATATTTTGTTTTTCCCTATATATATATATATATATATATATATATTCGTGCATGTGATACAAGCCGGAGTAACATATATAGTGCGTCTTAGTTTTTCCAAAAAAAGGGAGATTAATTAAATGAGTGCAGGAGGCAGGAACAAATCATGCAAGAACCATCGGGCTAATTCACGAAGATGAATTGGTTGCCAACAAGATGATGAAGCAAATGGACCTCGTTTGGGTTGTGTGTCGAGTGCACGTTCAGTTCTCTGGATTTTGCTCTTGGTATGTACATTTATCCATCATGTTCCGTTCGACACTCAGCTTTACGTCGAATTTGAATAACTCTACTTAACTGCAAGATTGGTTGCTGCTAACTTTTGCAATTGTCAAAGTTAGTGTTAGTTAGTACGAATGATCAAGCACTGATGTAACTCTGAAACTAATCAGGAGAAATGTTGCTGAAATTGATTCGTGGTGGAATATTGGCGGGAAAAATTCAATGCTGAGAGAAGGTATGATTCGAGACCGTGCCACCAAACAAGTCATAGCCAAAGTAACAAGGTACGAGACCTTCAGCTTTTGATCGTTCATGTTGCACCATTTCATTGTCGACCGATCGATCACCCTACATATATCAGTAGATCATTCAAATTTCTGAAAATTCGTTAACGGTTAAATGTTCCGTGTATAAATGGACCCTTTGCATACCAGCAAGTGGATGATGGTGAACAATGAAACGAAGAGGTTGTCTAAACTACCCGAGCAAATCAAGGAGCAGATGGAACCATTCTGGAACCATAAATTGTGTGCATTCAAAGAAGGCGAAGACGACACAGAGAAAATCGATAAGCTCACCAATGAAACCTCCGATCTAGTTCACTCTGGCATAAAGGTAATTACCAGCAGTTCATCAAAATTCTTTATCGCCTGTGTTTTTCCTGTTGATCTTATGAATCTTGTGGATCGCAGCCGAAGTGGAATGACTTGGATGCCAACCAGCACGTGAATTATATCAAATACGTTGGATTAATATTGGAGGTATATCAAAATTTCGTGAATTATATCAAAATGGTTTCTGTTTCTGCGAAGCTCATTATCAAAAAGGTCTTATAATCATGCGCAGAGTGTGCCAACCGGTGTTTTGGCAAATTATGATATCAAAAGCATAACTTTGGAATACAGAAAGGAATGTAGACACGGTGATGTCTTAGAGTCGTTATCAAGCATGAAGCAGTCGACCTCAGATTCTCCTGATCTCGCTAGCGCTGCGAATACGGAGAGCATACATCTTTTAAGGAAACAAGACGACAAGGCCGAGATACTCCGTGCAAGGATTTCATGGCGACCCAAGAAGCGAGTAGCTGATCATGTGGCGACCTGACGCCCCAAAAACCATGTGTTTCTCCCTGTTGAGAAAAATAGGTGAAGTAAACAGTCACGTTTTATGGGTAATAAACCACAATGCTTGCTTTAATTTGTGTTTCGAAATACCAATTGGCTGATTTCGAGTAATGAGCCGAGATGAGAGTTTCTAGCCCAATAACAAATTTTCACGCAGCAAACACAACAAACAGTTCTGATGTACCATTGTTTCCACAAGTAAATCTGTATCTGGTTTTCTGCCATGAGTCTCTTCTCCTAAAGTGACAATCTCCACAAGCTATTTACTGCAACAGGAACTTAAATTTCTCTCCAAAAAACTGCGTAAATCCAACGATAAATCAACAATTTAGACAATGGAAATTCGAACTTGCTAAAAACAAAGTGGCTTTCGGTCTAGCCAATGAACCTCTGAAGTTAACCATACTGTAGGCCTCCTGGAAAATCACACAAATTACAGAACTTACTGATTTGCCAATTCCAGGGGTAATGTGGTCAGAGGCAAGGGGTCTATTTTCCACGACTACATGCATCACAAAATCTCTCATTGGAGACACTAAATCTCATCCAGCATGACCAACTAATCTTTTCCCTAACCACTGATGGATAACACCATTACATTTCGATACTCAGTCTCGCAAGTCCCCATTAACCAAACTCAGGACATAGCAACTGAATCAAACCCCTGAAAATGGATAACATTCGAGTCACCCCATCGTTATAAACTTAAGATCCATTACAATTGAACACCCCAGATTGATCTGGTCCTGCAACAGCAACAACAAACTTCCTGCATCTTACACCATGCAACAGGAAATAGCAGCATCGAGAACATAGTAACAGCTGCATCTAGTCCTGCAAGTAGGTAACATGATTAATCATAAAATGATGAAGTATTTATTCTATTTTTCAGTCATCTAAGACGGTTCATGCATTACAAAGCGATAGGAGTAGAGGCAGACTTTCCATGAACAGAAAGAAATGCCCAAAATAAACCTCGCATTGCTAGCACTAAATTTCAACTGCATTTTTAGCATACCTGTTCCATTGCTTCAGCTTGCGTATCATTCTCTTGAGATTCAGCATCTTTGGCCCCTGATTCAGATGCAGGTTGACTGTTTGTGACCACGTTGTCATCATCATTACCCTCATCCATTGTGCTTGGTTTGGCATCCCACATTAATAGATTCTCAGGAAGCTGACCGGACTTCAAAGCCTACAAAAATAATAAATAATAAATAATAATTAGAATAATGCATTATAAAAAAATATTCAGAAGAAAGGCATGAGCATAATTGACCGATAATTTAATATTATAGCTAAGACCATTCACTCCTTACATAATCCAAGAGCCAGGAATCAGAAATATTATATATCCGGAAATGAACCAGGTAAATTGAGCAAACATGAATGAATAGAGTAAGGGGGAGAACCTTTTCAAGCCTAGCAACCTCCTCCAGTGTTTGGGAATTGACAATAGCAGCCTGCAGATGACGATTAACTTACTTTCAGTGCACAAATATGAGCTACTTACCGTAAATATCAAGCTGCAACAAAATGTGCGACATCACAAACTAACAAGTTACAACAATTTGTTTTACATGATAAGATTAGTTGCACGAAGCGAAAATTGAATGTGAGTGCACAACTACGAACTCCTTACATGATTAAGAAAATATAACACATTGTTTGCATTTTGAAGCACAATAATTTAGTATGCAACTGTTCACAAGAAGCAAGATCAATCGATGGATTTGTAGATACTTCTATAAATAGGGTAATACCTTAACGGCTAAAATTAGTTCTGGCGTAGGAGCGGCTTTTTTAGGGACATTTTCGTCCTTTGGGGTCTCTTCAACACTGGGAACTTCACCAGGTGTAAATGTCTTTGTTTCTACTGTCTTCACCATTTCCACAGCTTCCTTGGATACAAACATATTTTCAGCATCCAACCGTTCCTATCTCAGAGGAAACAATATTAGAATATACCAAAAGCTTGCACCTATACCCAGGCATGCGCAGGGTTCAGTCAAGAAGTTGGTCATAAATTCAACAAGGGTATATTATTTTCTAGCCGCTAGAAGGTCGTACTAGCTAGTATTTAACCAGCCTTTTTAGCATAATAATTCTATCTTGTTAGTTACACATTACATGAGAACCTAAACAACAAACCCAAGCCACATCAAAAGACTTGGAAGCCAAGATCAAGTGTAGTGATTGTACTGGAATTTTCCACTAACAGAACTCCTTCACAGGAAACATCTAAATCCAAAGCTTCATGACGATGACATATACGGTTCCATCTAACTGCTACCCAGAGCTTCTCAAGATACGTGCTGCTTCTCTCTTTAGTTCATAAATTACTTACTCTACCTCTCTCTTTAGTTCATAAATTATTTACTCTGCCGGCCAAATGAGCAGGCTTGGTAATATTTGAAAACCCAATTTCAAGCATAAAATAGAACACTTCCGAAACCAATTTCATATGCATCCAATAGAAAAAGGTCAGCATCACCAATCTCACCTTCTTTTTCACTTTCTTGAAATCTAGCACTCGCAACGCTTTCAATCTGTAGATGACATATAACCGATACTTGGGCTTCTTGGTAATTGAGTTGTCCAAGAGGCTAAGGAACTGCAGCTTCGAAAGTGATGCAAGAGGATCAATCTCGATCAGATTGGTCAAACGATTGTTAGTGAGGATAAGAGCGTGCAATTTTGGCAAAAAATCTGCAAATACAAGAGAACATAAAACATGTCAGACTTAGAGCAATAAAGCTTCATGATGAGACGACTGAGGAATGGACACTGACCTCCTATACTTGGGCTTATACGTGTGATCCTATTGTTGTTCACTATCAGAGTCTCAAGCCTATTTAGATAGGGAAAATTCTCAAGCTTCACTATCTCATTGTCGGAGATATCAATTGTATCAAACTGATCCTGTTACAAGTAACATGAAGGATTTAATATGTTATCGGGAACAGAAATCGGCACCAAGTACATTGGCATTGGGAAGTTGCAAGAGATTCAAGAGATGATAACCAGAAAAGAAAAAAAAGACAAATAGGCAAATGATCTGAAAAAAGGGTGAAGACATAAGTTTATCATCATGAAGAGTGGATTCAAAATCTAGAAGAGATGTCCAGAATAAGATTAGAATTTCAGCATTGAGATGGAAAGTGTTTACCTCTGTCGCACCCAAGTTCTCTATGACAGCAATCTTGTTGCCTGAAATAAGAAAACAACCAAAAGTTATAATCAGGAATACTCACCATGTTTAGTAAAAAGGAAATGATGTCCACATACTATGTCGAATGACCGAACTACTCGTGCAAAACAGCATTTCAATGAGTTGAAACTTGATTGTATGGATCAAACATGGTTAAGAGTAAATTTGGTGGAGGAACGTAGTCCCTAACCAGTTACCAGCCAACATCAGTGGTTATTATCCTATTAAGATTTTAGATGCTGAATCCCTGTTGAAAGATAGAAACCAAGAGTGGTGATAAGAATGGGAACATGGCAAATCCAACTAGGAAGTTTAAAAGATTCCCACTTAGAATGGGGAATCAGCAGAGGAATACTTTACACATAACATTACGTCGCATACCTCAAACCTTAAGGCCTTTTAGCTCCATCTTAAACTTAAAGATAACTCTACAGGACATACTTATACTTGGTTGACCGAATAAGCAAGCTTCAAACAAAAAAAGAAAAAGAAAAAGAAAGCACCATGGAGTTACTAACTTGGAGAGACCCACTGGCCACTTTTAAACACATTGAGTAGCCAGTGGAAGCGGCTTGACTCCACTCCTGTCACAGCTACGGCCTTATAAACATAAGCATTTTGATAAAGCATACTGGACGTTAAATCGCTCTCAAAGCTAAACCCCTTAACAATGATAAAACAAACCAAGCCTTCCATCTCATTCATTATAATGTGCTCAGCCGTATGAAAAAGACATTATCCTCTTCATTCTCGGCTGTTGGGCACAATCAATCGCTCTTAAAACTGTAGAATTCTAACCGAGATCCTTGTAATGAAGGAAGCAAGAATCGAACCAAATTAACCCTAGAAGCAACGCGCAAGTTGATAACGGGCTCGGATACGACCAACATCCTTCGTCATTTCACTCATATTCAGTACAATTGGTCTTAAAACCATAGAATGCTAAATCAAAATTGTTGCACATGAAGAATCAGCGAGCGAAGCAGCTCAACCCTAGAAAGAGAGGGGGAAGTGAGTGACCTCGAAGATCTAATTCGCGTTCTTTGATGGGGTTGAAGAAGTGAGGGCTCTTCCATATCAAATCCGCCGTCAGCCTCACCATCTTTCAATCTTACACTTCTCCCCTACTATCTATCTACAGACAACAACAACGCATAGGAGAAAACAAGCAAATCCGTCAGCGAATCGACAAGGGGATAATGACTGTGGATGTGAACGGCGAGGGAAATTTGAGAGACAGAGAGAGATAGGGGAAGTTTGCCTAGTGGTGGCGGCGGCGGCGATGGCGAGTGAGTTGTCGGGGTTGCTTGCGGAATGTGCTCCTCCGGTGAACGCCGCGGAAAGAGAACGCCGTATGATTATTAGGGTTACAAACGACACAACCAACTGTGTCCTCTTGCTGCAGTCATTTTAGTCCATTACAACTTGTCACGGTGGTCATGTTGCCCTCGAATAAATTATAATTGATTGATTTAATATAATTTATTTATATATTTATTGAATTTATAAGGAAAAAAATTTTAGTGTCGGAAAAAATGAGTGAAGAAAAAAAATATGGATGATGACATATTTGATATGATATAAAAATAAGATAATTTTATATAAAATGAAATGATAAATAAAAAATTACATAATTTATATACTAATACAAGTAAATGACTAAAAAAAATACGATATTCAATCATCAATTGAATAAGAATATTTTTCAAAAAAAAAAAGTTATAATTTGAATGAAAAGAATAAATTATTTTTTTATGGATTCGATTAATTTATGATTTAATCATATATATAATTATATGGATGATTAGATAATTGGATTTTGAGATTAAAAGTTTATTTATATATTGGATGTAGAGAGAGTTATTGATTTCAATCATTGATTTGGAGATGCAACGAAATCATGTGTGATTAACAACAAATCTTTTTTCATATTTTTATTTTAGTGGTTTAGTGGTTGTTTAGAATATTTTATCATAAGTGAAAATTACATTACACATGTTATGTTATTTATGTTTTACTAACAAAGTGAAAACAGAACTGTCACAGAGTAACAAATGCCAAGGTAAAAACCAATGAAAGGAAATGCTTTGCGGTTATATATTGATTTTTTCACAATTGCATATGAGTATATATACAGAGGGAAAGCTTTCCTTGTATGCAGGGCAAGCACACCCTTTGCATTATATATAAACACATCATCCTTATCTTACATTATCTCAATCTCATTATTTCAATGGGTTTGATTTTACGGTTGGATCGCAGTCACTCCCAATATTGTTTTTAAATAAAACTATTAGCACATGACATAATTTTTTAACATGAATATACCAAATCATTATATGACATTATGCTATAACGTCAATCATAATTTATCTATCAAATCCTTTCGAAAAAGAGAAAACGAAAAGAAAGAAGAAGAAACTTTATCCGTTAGATCCATTATTACTTGATATAAACAATAATGAAATTACTTATCCTTTTATTATAAATCCACCCTTATCCCATGATATGGATATTGTAAAGTTTTTTTCTTGACCTAACCAACAAAACAGCCCACTTGTGGACCGTGGGCCCTCTGCATCCCACCCTGGGCTTCGCCACTAAACCCCCCGGCCCGCTAGACCAAGCCCCATTCCTAAGACTACCCGACCCGACCCGACCCGGATATCAAAAGCATCATCGAGTAATAACTAGACAACAAGAAAAACCCGCTGAAATGTCATCCTCTCATTGGCCAGAATCACGTGTATTGAGATTTAATTGGTCGATGCGACTCGAGCCCAAGATCCATTTTACTCCATTTAATAAGTGAATAATCTTCATCTTTTCTCGTTCGCCTACTTCGCTTCCACTTTCTCACTTGGCATTCTCAGATCAGGAATCGAATTGCTAGGGTTCTAAATCGATCTCTCGATTCGATTATTTTCTTCAAGTTATCTATTGTTGTTATAGATCGGTGGTTTTGGTTTGGGGAGCGATGATGGAGAAATCGAGGAAGATGATGGGAATGTTTTTTTGTTTGTTTGTGCTTTTCGGGTCTGTGATGCAGATCTGCTTCGCCGAATCTGACACCGTGAGTGTTTGTTGAATCTTCGATTGATTTTTCTAATATGATTTGGTTTTTGTCGTGGTTGATTCTGATTTGATTCTGTGTGTTTGTGGTGTGAATTAGATCTTTTTGGAGACCTTCGACGAGGACTTTGATGGGCGTTGGGTCGTCTCCGAGAAAGATGACTACAGTGGTGAGTGTGTTAATCTCAGATTTGAACTGTGTTGTGTGTTAAAATCCAGTATGTTGGGTTTGTGGATGTGTAAATGGAGACAAAGATCTTTATTCAAATTTACTTTTTTTTTTTTTTTTTACTGTACTATGGTTTTGGAAGCTGTCTCGAATTTCCTCTTCTCTCATTGTGGTGATGTCTATGTGCATATATTCGTGATATCGATACGCTCTCATTTAGTTGTAGTTATGGTGTCGCTGCGTTAGGGTTCAATAATTTATCCTCGCGATTTATATGTTTGGAAATTATAACCAGTTATTATCGGGGCAATCACGCTCCATTTAGGTAAGCGATTAAATCCGCTATGTAATGAGAGTTGAGATTGCTGTAGTTTTGCCATTTTTGTGAGTTTAATCTTCCCATGAGGTGAAAGCGATAATTGATGAGAGTGTTCAGAACAAATAGAGGTTGAGTGATATTTAACACTACAAGATTCACATTTCGGAAACAAATTCGTTGGACCACATTCTATATCATCTAGTAACAACATTCTGTTACAATCACCTAGATCGTAGACCAATTGAGTAGTTGGGTGGTCGTTGGCCCATCTTGCGCTTCTGGAAAATCTCAAATAAGCTCTCTTTTTTGTTCACAGAGTTAGTGAGTTGAGTTTAGTGAAGTGCAAAATATGAATTTCTAATTTTGTTTGGCACCTTAAGTGTAAATATTGTTGCTTGAGTTTGTCGAATGACTTAAACCATCTGTCTGGGATTGCTGAAGAAAAAACTGCTTCGGTGTCAGGTGTGTGGAAGCACTCGAAGAGCGAGGGACATGACGACTATGGGCTCCTAGTCAGCGAGAAGGCTAGGAAGTATGCCATAGTCAAGGAGATGGAAAAACCTGTGGATCTAAAGGGGAAAACTATTGTCCTTCAGTATGAAGTTCGCCTTCAGAATGGGCTTGAGTGTGGTGGCGCGTATCTGAAATATCTGAGGCCACAGGAAGCTGGTTGGACCGTCAAGGAGTTTGATAACGAATCTCCTTACACCATTATGTTTGGACCAGACAAATGTGGGACGACAAACAAGGTTCACTTCATTCTGAAGCATAAGAATCCCAAGACCGGCGAGTACATTGAACATCACCTCAAGTACCCTCCATCCGTCCCATCGGACAAACTGTCTCATGTTTACACTGCCATTCTGACTCCTGACAATGTGTTGAGGATTCTGATTGATGGAGAAGAGAAGAAGAAGGCGAACTTCCTTTCCTCTGAAGATTTTGACCCAGCTATTATCCCGCCCAAGACTATTCCTGACCCAGATGATAAGAAGCCTGAGGATTGGGACGAGAGGGAAAAAATCCCGGACCCAGATGCTGTTAAACCAGAGGATTGGGATGAGGATGCACCCCTGGAGATCGAAGATGAGGATGCTGTGAAACCGGAAGGATGGCTAGATGATGAGCCTGAGGAGACCGATGATCCAGAGGCAACCAAGCCAGAGGATTGGGATGATGAAGAAGATGGTGAATGGGAGGCTCCCAAAATTGACAATCCCAAGTGCGAAGAGGCTCCTGGTTGTGGTGAGTGGAAGAAGCCTATGAAGAGAAATCCTGCCTACAAGGGCAAATGGCGTGCTCCTCTCATCGAGAACCCCAATTATAAGGGTATTTGGAAGCCACAGGAGATCCCCAACCCTAAGTACTTCGAGCTTGAAACTCCTGACTTTGAGCCTATCGCTGGGATCGGGATTGAGATCTGGACCATGCAAGATGGTATACTATTTGACAACCTTTTGATAGCTAGTGATGAGAAGGCCGCGGAGGAGGTGAGAGGGGAATTGTGGAAGCCCAAGTTTGAAGCTGAGAAGGAAAAGGAGAAGGCTGAGGAAGCGGCTGCTGCCGTCCCAGATGCTGTTTCTGGCATTCAGGTACATACATGCATGCCTTGATCATTATGCATTATACTTTTTGTTTTCCTTTTAGTTTTTGTTGGAGAGTTAATACCTGTCTATTCATGCAGAAAAAGGTCTTTGACATTCTTTACAAGGTGGCTGATGTTCCATTCTTAGCACCCTATAAGTCTCAAATCCTTGTAAGTTGCTTTTTGTCTCAGCCGTATGTTTTTTAAGATATGATATTTGTTTCCTGTAATGTTGGTTTCCTTGGTACTCATGGCTTTTTTCTTATTATTGTTTTGGCGTGATGCAATTGGTGCTATGTGGAATCCCTCCGGGTTAATGAATTATTCTGTCTCACAGGATGTCATTGAGAAAGCCGAAACACAACCAAATCTCACCATCGGCATCTTAGCCTCTGTCATTGTTGTTATCCTCAGCATCTTCGTTAAGATCATTTTTGGCGGGAAGAAGCCAGTGAAACCGGTGAGATTGAACTTTCTTGTTGCAGAATCGAGGATGGTCACTCTTTATTGCAGGTATTTGTGATATAATAACTTTCTTTCTGGTGTAGGTTATACCACCTCAGAGCAGCGGTGCAGCGGAGACCAGTGACAACAACCAGGAAATAACCAATGAGAAGGAAGAGGAAACTGAGAAGGAAGAAGCGGCTGCTCCACGCAGGAGAACTACTCGTCGTCAGGACTAGGTCGTAGAGACATGACGAAGAAATGTTTTGTTCTCTTCCTCGTTTCTTTGGGTCATGATTACTGAGCACAAGTTTCTGGTGATTTTTAATGCAACATTTGTTTGAAAACTGTCTGCTCTTGCTCCAAGGACAGAGCTTGTCTACGAGATGGATAGACTGTCAGTTTGATTTGCGTATCAAGATTTGTAGCCTGAATGTAGATTTAGTTATTACCAGACTTTTCTCCTTTATTGAGAGATTAGTTCGTTGCAACTGTTGCAAGTGAATTTTTGTTTGATTATGGAACTGAGCTTGAATTCAACCTGGAACATCCAGCGTGGCTTGAAGTAGAATCAGTATGATCAAAATTTGATATTTTATCCTGTTGCTCCTATGATTTTGTAGCAGAAATCATGCGTCGGTATCTTTTTGGGATGTGGCTAGCGCTTGCTCCAAATAGTACACCTGACAGTTTATCTGGATACTCAATAATAACTATTTGCCAGAGTTTCTGGCATTGCCTATTTCCAAGTCTTTTGTATGATCTATCCACTAAATCTCTGGATCAAACTGCCGATATGCAGAACAAGTGCGCGTGCCTTGGTCTGGTTTGCTAACCATGTATGCTGAACAAGTGCGTGTGCGTGCGTGCCTTGGTTGATGGACGACAGATGGTTAATCCGAGCGATGCACCAGAATATCTTCCATAGGTGGACGCTGTTTATGATGATCAGTAGCTGATTGATAAGCCATAGCCAATCCCAGAGCCTGTGTACAGAACAACCAAGAACTTGCTCATTTTAGTTTACATTTACAAAGCCAAAGCAAGCACCAATTTTCATAAAATACAGTAAGCTGGATGAGACTAACAATGTGGTCACGGCCATGAGGAGCATAGATTCCTGTTGCGATGGCTCTTTTCTGGATGCTGTTGCTCGAAGGTTTGCCGTCCACTTCAGCGAATCCTGTTGGAATCACAACCACAGGCATGCCTACAAGATTTCCCACGCAAACCTTTTCCCAGTCAGTTGCATTTCCAATGAACGCATCAACAGTGATGCTTTGTTGTACTTCCCGAATAAGCTTCCCACGTGCTCGCTGCGCCTGAAAACATGGAAACCTTCAGATGTATGAGCTCCAAGGGCTAAGACCACCAATAGGTTTACCTCAAAGAGATCTATCTCAATGCTTACCATGGCTCACATTTATAAACACGTCTTGCTAAGCATTACAATTATAGGAGGACCGCAACATTATGATGAAATCTATACGGAAGAAATTTCTATGTAGTGTTACCCCACAGAGAGGGTTGAGTTACATCCATAAGAGAGTTTTCCTACTTTTATTCATGGCTAACTCAACCATCTTTTTAACCTATCCCCACATCTTTTTAACCTTGGCATGTTCACAATATGCCCCACATAAAGCGGCTGGAGCAATCTGCAGATTTAGTTCTTCACCAAACAGTTATGCTTTACCCTTTGCTATTCGACAGTAGCATATTCCAGCAAACCTTACAAAATAAGAATACACACCTGCACATAATCCACTGCTGGAATAACACGAGCACGGCACAACTCAACTGGCCATAGATCTTGAGCTTCATACTCATCATCGAGGCCAGAGCGCTGCCACTCATCAAAGTGTGCCAACATGTCAACATCCATTGTGAAATTTAAGATTCCTTGAACAGACTTGACTGTGTAATTCAGTTCGAAAGGGATCATATTCACACCCATGGAAGCAAGAACTTGAACAACCTGGAGACGAAGAATCAATCGGGTTCATGCACAAGATAATGCATAATTCATCAATCGGGTTAATGCAAGACCATAAGAAACAATCATCAAGGCAACACTAAGCCACCCTTGATTGACCAAAATGCAACATTGAGAAACCACTAGATATTCACCTCCATTTCAGCATCATCAAGATATCCCACGGTAACTTTTGTTAGATCAAGAGAAAAAGGGTCGTCCAAAGGCATATCTCTGGAAGAAAGGTCATCTGGATCTTTCCCTTTGATGATATTTAAAATCATAGCGCAATCTGCAGCAGTCCTACAAAAGGGGCCAAGCTTATCCTGAAGAGAAATGCTATAATTTAGACAGTAATTTTGGTATCACAATCAATGCAGGCAGGCAAAGATGCCATTATCTAAATTGAAAACTGTATCCCCCTACCAAGCTTTCTGATATACTCATTACACCAGTTCTACCAACGGCACCAAAAGACGGGCGCAATGCCGTCACACCACAGCGAGAAGCAGGGTAGGTTATAGACCCACAAGTTTCAGAGCCAATGGCAAATGGCACCATACCTGCAAGAACAGATGATCAAGTCAGTAGCTATACACGCAGCTTTGACTCAAATAACAGTGATGTGTATGAAAGAGCAGGATGAAGATGAAACAGCTGGGATACAGTATGCAAGCATGATACCAACTCCAGACCACTCAGTCATACTGGTACCATATAAGAGGAACCAACCCCAACAATATCAAACTTAAAAGATAAAGTCGAGATATATTTCTCCACATTAACATATTTGTGTTCGACCCCCACAAGAATAAGAGCTGATAAACACACCACAGATAGAATGAGATAGGCATACTATTTTCCACCATTCAAATCCAATAACAGAATAATCTACTGCACCGAAAAATTGACAGAATTCTGAACCAAACCACAATGAAGTACAGCGATTATACGAAAACAATAGGACCGAATACTATTTTACACACTCAAATCCAAACACAGATTGCTATGCTGCACAAAGGTACAACCTGCCGAGGTGCAGGCAGCAGGCCCAGCAGATGAACCAGCAATAAACTCCTCAACATTCCATGGGTTCCTCGTCCTGCCTCCAAACCAGATGTCACTATAGGCCAGTGATCCAGTAGCAAGTTTTGCAACTAGAACAGCCCCTGCAGACTTCAACCTAACATCCAAAACTACTGTCAACAAAGCATTAAAAACAAACTAGATGATCCAGTTTGAGCATTACAAGTACACAGCAATAAGCCTCCAGCAAATCTGAAAAGGGAAGTGTGGAGGAAATTGCAATTTCGCTCATGTTGTTACCTCTGGTAGACCCAAGCTTCGTCATCAAGTACTTGATCTTTAAAACTCTGTGAACCCCAGGTTGTAGGGTAGCCAGGTACAGAAACTATATCTTTCAGTCCATACGGTATCCCATGCAAAGGACCTAATACCAATGACAAAGGTAAAATGAAACTACCAGTGGTATCTTTCAGTTGAGACCTTAATCTACTGATAGTAAAGACAGCATAGAAAATAAAACCATATACCTAAATAAACTCCCTGGGAGAGCAAATCATCAGCTTCTTTTGCCTGCTTCCAAGCTAGCTCTTCCGTAACCATGGCTACAGCCTCAAGCACAGGATCATACCTGTTGATTGAATTTACTAAGTATAAACATATCACTAGGAATAAAATTATTCTTGACAATTTGTTATATTATCTCCCTGTCACCTGTAGACATTTTTCACAGACCTTTTCAGCCTCCGAAGAAAAATCCCGGTTAACTTCACTGAGGAGATCTTTCTAGTCTTGATCAGCTGCCCAACTTTAAGAACCTGACAATACCAGTATGTTCTGAGTCGAGAGGCACCACATTGAACACTAACTCAAATTAAAGCCATTGGAGAAGCACTAAAATGACTTACGCTCATAAAGGCAATATCTTCTTCATTTTCAGGCCTCTGAACAGAGAATGTAGGATAAGCGAAACTTATGTCTGAAAACTCTGCTTTTTCAGGGACCCATTCAGGGAGAAAAACCAAGGAAGACGGGTAGCTTAAACCTCCATTTGCAGAAGCGACTAATTCGCGATTGGCTCTGATGATAGGCATGTTGAACTCAGCTGCACCTTTTACTATCTCCACCATCTACAATGGGTAATCATGATACAAGCTATAACTACATGTAAGCAAAAAGGAACGCTAAACAATCATTCATCCCCATGGAGTCACTTGGGACGGTTATGCACAGAACAGATAGAAAAAACCAAATCTTATCCCATTTTCGTGCAATTACAAGCAAAAAGCATGAGGTCCATGGAAAATCAAATACTACTACTAACCAATAAACAACAATATTTGCAATTGAACTCATAAAACTCAGTCATTTGGAAACTCTCATTTCTGCAATGATTTTGGATAAATATCAATGATCATGTAGGCCCATGGAGATTCAAAATACAAACAACTTTTACCACCATGTCTCGGACGAACTAACGGGAGAGATGAGTTATAAAAATTTTATTTGATAGATTATCTAGAGTTTTCTAGAATGTTCTAAGAAGAGTTTTTCACACTACTCTATAATGTTCTAAGGTATTCTCTAGAATGTTATAGGAAAAATCTTTCACATTTCTCTGAAATATTTTAGGATCTAACAAATAACACAAAAATGATTGTAGGTAATATTTTTCAAAATAGATCTGGCAAACATAAAAGCAATAGAAATTCACCTTATCTTCACTGAAAAAATCGGCATCAAGCATTTTGAATCCATCAATCAACGATCCAACACTATCAGTTACTCCAACACTTCCATCATCGACACTCCCCTGCTCAAACCAATAAAATCTCACTCTCTCACACACAGTTGAAGAAGATATAACCAAATCAAAACACACAAAAACATCAAACCATGTCGCCACCGATGAGACAAATCCGATTCCGCCGATCGATCTCGGCCGAGCAGTACAACGTTACCGTTACGAAGTAGAAAAGCAGTACAAGGCGCTGGAAGACCAAAACGTGTCGTTTCGACATGGAAACAAGCGTCGGCTTCCAGTCGCGTCGCCTCCGCCGCCGATGACGATGCCGTCGGCGTTGTTAAATTCAATAAATCAAACAATGAAATGTCATTTCCCGGCGACCGGATTCTGGCGAATTGGGTTGTTATGATTACCACCTTCGTAGGATTGTAGTGCCAACTTGGTCACTTTAATATATGAAAAAATAAGCGGAGTTTGTTTATAATAATATACAATTTGTGTATATTAATATATATTATATTTAATTGTGAAGATTTTTATTGAATTGTTTTTTTTAATAATTTATTTTTTATTAATCTGTAACAATACATAATTATAATATTATATTTTATTTATCCTTAATGTATTTAGAATATTTTTTTTATCTCATATAAATTATGACACATTATTAAATATATATGTTTAATATGAATTATAATATTTTTTTAAATGACAAATGGAAAAAAGGAATCGTCTTCGCCCTATTCATGAAATGCATCCGAATGACCATGACATATTGTTTCAAAGGTTATTTAAGGAGAAGCGAAAACACCCAACCACAGGGGAAGCATCCACGAAGCAACATTCCACCTAATCCTCCACGACTTGGGCCAACGACTGCCCAAGCCATATATTCGAGGAAAAGGTTTAGGGTCCACAAGCGGCCCTCGGGCTGGTGACTACGGAAATGTTCACAGTTCTGCAAGCCCAGATGGAGAGCCCAACGACTGCTATACTAAGGATCCTTATTGATCTAGTGAACCAAAGGCTGCCCCCGTTACCTGTAACAAGGCCAGGACCTAGCGTTTAGCATATCCCGATGAACTTATAATCGGTTGGCTGCTTCCTTGTGTGATTGTAGGTGTCGGATACCGAGCAGAGGCTGGACCCATAGACAGACTTCCACCACCTAAACACTTGGGCTCATAAACCCAAGCTCCCTACCCGTTAACGACTTAACCAACTTATTAATCCTTATCAAACAAAAAACAAAAATCATATTCCAACTCTGGAACACAGCGACAAGCCACCAAGGAATGGATCCATGAGCCGTCATGCTACGAATACAGTCCCAAAGAATGCATTACATTGCATCTTTCAGTGGAGGACATCAACGTTTTCCGTTCAAAGTAGCAGATCTGATGAAGCATATAATAAGATGCCCAACAAGTCAGAGATGCAGCGTAAAAGCAGCGAAACAAAACGGCAACATTGCACCATCATTTCCAAGCTTCATCCATGATGCTCCTTTCTTTAATAAACCTTTCATGTAATAATAGGAGTATTATGTATTAGAGAGTAACAGGTTCGTACTCCATCGAGTATTTCCAGCGAAACAAAACAGATAACCTAACCTGGTGCAAAAATTCTCAACTTGAACTCCTTAGAAATTCACTTCACGCCTTTCGGCAAAAAACTTCCCGCTTGCAGGCTGGCCGGGCAGCAGGGCAAGCCAGACTCCTGTGTCAGCTCCATCTTCGACCGATATGTTTCCCACCCAGCCAGTCATTGCAGTTTTCACCCACCCGGGGCAAAAGCAGTTGATACATATCTTGTGGTCGTCAGGTTGGTCTGATAGTTTCTTCACCATCAGCCTAGTGTAGCAGTTGATTGCAAGTTTTGAGACAGAGTAATCGGTAAACGTCTGTGGCCATCCACCAGTTGTCCAGCTCCCGTCTTTTGTTTGCTCCAGGAAGGTCGCTAGGGTGTTGTCAATGAGTTCCTCTGTCAGTGCGTCCACATCGCTAAGTTGTTCTCTCAATGTTTCATTTTCGATCTTCTGTGAAAATAGAAAATTTTCATATTATTCCCCCTTAATGAAACAATAGGACAGCAATGTAAGAGGAAAAGAGGGTTTAGCTTACATTTCTCTTGCCATTCAATCTGCCCAGCCTTGAGCTCACATTAACAATGCGGGCACCAGAGGGAGAAGGTTTCATCAGTGGGATCATAGCTTCAATAATACGCTTGGTGCCATAGTAGTTCGTGTTGATAACCTGCTCAGCATGTTCAACGGAATTTTCTGATCCAACATTGTAGTTGACACCTGCATTATTTATCTGCTTGGAAAAAATGACTAACCTGTTAGAGGCACTTGAGTTAACTGGTTAGCATGTAACCGTGTCTTGTTTCACACTTGATAAACGGTTATCATGATCAAACTAGTGTCAAGATGTTTTAATCCATCAAGTAGCTCGGTAAACAGCAACAACTGGATGGATAGGTGGATGCATGCACGATACAACATATGGAGAATGCACAAGGAAATGTATTATGCGAAAAGAAGAATATTAGAGTATTATTGAAGTTAATCTTACTAGTATGTCTAGGCCATTGTAGTTTTCTTGTATCCAATCCGCAAACTCTTTGACAGATTCAGGGACCACGATATCGAGCTGATGAAAGAACACATTGAGACCGACTTCCTGGAACACCTTGGCAGCTTCAAGACCCACAGTGCTGTCCCTCGATGTCAATATGACCGTCACTCCATGCTCAGCGAGTTGACGAGTTATCTCAAACCCGATTCCTCTGTTACCACCAGTCACTACAGCAATTGTCTCGGAGCTCCACCACCTGACACATTGCAAACCCAATTGCAAAATGCCGACTAGTTAGCAGAAGAAATGTACTTTTAACTAGGGGATCTCTCCATGGAAACACCATAAAATTAATTCAATTAGTTTCGGCGATGATTTGTAATAATGAGCTGGTACTCACTTTTCTCCTGCTTCCGTAAACTAGAGAAGATTCGCTGAATGCGGTTCATAACGCACAATCCATAGAGGTAATTAGGAAGGCAAAAAGTAGAGTTACCAGATATGCTCTGCAGTACATACAAGGATTGTTGCATGAAATGATAATTTTGACATACATATTTTAAGGACTTTTCTCAAGTATAACATGTTGAAATAATTGAATAGTACCTCAATATGTGGGAGATAAGAGTTGTTAGAGAGTATCCGGTAATCATGGATAAAACGATCCTAGCATGATCAGCGACGACTTCGCTACATTAGTATGGGGGTGATGACGATCGCTCATCACCCTTCCCCAACTCCCCCTCACCGGTCCGGTCCTATGAGATTTGTATGGGGTTTTTGCAATCAGTTTTACACTATATACCACTCGACAGCGGATGTCTAGGTTTGTTTGTCATTTACGAATCATGAAGACAACCATCACGATAAGAAGCTAACTGCTCGATCGCATTGTATTACCATCCAATCCGACCAAGCATTATTATATAACACAAGGAAAAAAGAGGGGGGAGAAAAGGTCAGACCTCTGATGATCGGAATAAGGGATGGTGCGGAGCAGAGAGATCTGTTGAAGCCTCTTTTCCTTTCCTCCCATCTCTCTCTTTCTTTCGTTTCTCAGAGGAGAATGTATGATCAAATCAGCGTCTGGATTCGACTCGCAATCACAGAACAGGAAGGCGATCGATCAATCAATGTAAATTTCTCAGAGCCTCGAATGAAATCGAAGAATCACGGTCGACGAATGAAATCGAATGATCAGCGTTGTCTCTTCAAAGAACATCGATGAAAGGTGCGATGATTTTGTGAGGTGTTTCGATCTGAGAAAGGTAGAATGCTCTTTCTTCTCTTTCTCCGCTTCTTCTTCATGTTGTTTCAAGTGTTCGGTTTCTTTTACATCGCTGATTTTGCGGATCGCGACATTGAAATGCTCCTTCGCGGCCTACCACTAACATTTTCCCTTTTTACGATATTGCTCGTCTTACCCTAAAAAAAAAATCCACTTATGAAAAAGCTCTAGGGTTTGAGTTAAAAGATGATAAATCAAGGCAGTATGTTTAGTAGTAATAAAGAAGAAAGTGCCATTTTCTCAAAAGGTTTGGTCCATGCCCTGGTTTATGCAAAATGTTGACTGGAAATTTACTTCATCAAAGCCTAGTTGCATTGTAACATCATTTTATCCTAACACAATGCTGATAAGATGTTTGGATAGACGAAGTATTTGAATGGATTAGACTGTTTATTGCATATGTATTTGACTGTTAAATGAATACATTGAAAATGAAAAACATTATCCTCCCTCCATCTTATATTATAAATCATATTTTTTTATTTGGATGTCTCAAAATATAGTCAACATATTATATTTAATAATATTTTTCATATAAAAAACATCAAAACAATTTATTATCATATGTCCATCATCTTTTTCCTTCTACTATCTCATTCTCAATCCTAAACCTCACTTATATTATACTATTACTAAAAAAATATTCTTTATTTATCAAATCTCACAAAAATTTCACACACATAAATCCATATATCGATCAAACTGTTCGTTATGTTATAAAACGAAGGGAGTATTAATTTGCTTAAGTTATAAGAAACGTAAATATTCTTTTCGTCCTATAAAAATATAATATTTTTCTTGTTAGGTCATTTCAGAATAAACGTAACGTTTTCTTATATGAAAATATTTTTATATAAAAATATTAAATCAACTATAATATATCCATTGACATATTCCTCAACTGTTATAGTAAATCATACTATCAATAAAAATTCAACAAAGACATAAAATTTTATATCAAATTGATTGTGATTTTAATGGGACCAAGGTTATACTTCTTACAAATTTTGACCATCAAAATTTTTTGAACTTACAAATATAAATCGGAACTTTTTTGGATATCAAAATATAAAATGAAATTCACCCCGAATTTATTTGTAGTTTTTCGTTCCTCCTCTTTTGTGCGTGCGTTCATGAAATTTTTTTTTTTTTTTTCATTCAAAATTCAATTTCTCTTAATAAAGATCAAACCCATAAAAAATAAACCCTAAAAATCTCAATTTTTTCGACGATGAATGGTGGTTTCTTCATGGTGGTTGTGGATGGGTCTTCATGGTTGTTGTGGATGACCCTTGAGAAAGTGCGAATATAGTTGTGGTGGTGGTGATAAAAGGTGATGAGTTCCGTCGTGGTTGTGGTGGATGAGGATGTGATGAGTTTTGAATTTAATGGTGGTGGTGGTTGCGGTGACCGTTGAGTTCGATTTTGGTGGTGGTGGTTCAGAAGGATGAGTGATGTGCGGGCGGATTTCAGTGGTCAACGCAGAGGAGGAGGGTTGCGATGGTCAAGGATAAGGCGGGGATGGTCTCCCGGAATAGATGTTGGAGTCGGAATGATGGATGTTTTTTTATTCATTAAAAAATAAAAAAGATATCAAATCATTTTATTTTATTAATGAATAAAACGATAAAAAAAAACACACAAATGATATCAAAGACATGACTATTTTGAAGGTTTGCTTGCTTCAAGCTTAAGCATTGTTAATATATACTTGTAGTATATAAAACTTGATATAGAATGATCAAAGTCATGCGTAAATCTATCATCATGCTTGATTCATTTTAAGTGGAAATATTTCTACCACACATTTGCATATACTTTGACAATCCCATTCCTTGGTGGGTAATCGCTTGATTCAACAGTTCTTAATTCGTCGCCGTAGGAGTAGCAAGACGACTAGCAGCAACGTAAGCAGTGCGCTCATCTTCCTTTTCTGATTCAACAATTCTACTGAATAATCTATACTTCTCTTTTTTATTCCCTGCAATTATGAAGGAGAAGGGAGTTTGTTAATAATATTATATAAGTTGTGTACAAATTTTAAGAGCACAGTGTTACTATACTTGTGTCCTTGCTTTGTATTTGGCGACCTATTGGTGGTCGAGGAAGTGAATCAGAAGTTTTCCACGACAGAGAAGAGTAGGATGTTTTCTGCTAAAAAGAACATGAGTTTTGATGCTTTATTCGGTTCTGTGATAACATCTCTTCATTTACTTTGCATTTGTTATCTATTTTCCTGAAAAAAGAAAAAAAAATCGCTACTGTAGATATCTGGCTAAAATACTAGCTCCTGAAGTTTCAAAAGATGTTGCTGTTGGCGACCCTATTGCAGTCACAGTAAGTAATTTATTGTATATCATTAAAAAAATTAATTATTTTTATTTTTAATGATATCAAATCATTTAATTTTCTTTCTCCATTAATCACTAATAATACTTAATACAAATATTATATTTCCTTCGTTCAATTATGAATAGTTGTGCTAGGTTTCAGTAAGTATCACACGGACAAGAGGGTCTTTGTCGCATTAAATGGATTTTTCCAAAGAAGAGGCGTATGGGATCACGTTATTCAAACTGTGACAAGATTCATTGACAGCGTAGGATATCCCCCTCATTTGCACATAGGCCTAAAACCATACTCTCTCACAAGTGGGATTCTATTAGGCTACTCTTCGCTTGCCTAGTGTTGCTATGGACTTCGTAAGTTCCAAATGAAAAAAATTAAAATTAATAATAAAAATAAGAATTCAATAGTCAAAATAAAAAAACATTTTATTTTGTAAAATGGATCTTGAATTTTACACTCGAATGAAATATGAAACATAAATTGAAAATCATTTTTTGTGGTTTTTTTTCTATTCTTGTTTCATAATAGAAATCGATATCAAATAGTTTTATTTCATTAAATAATAAAACGAAAAAATAAAATAAAAAATAATAACTATACCAAACAAACAGACTTCCAAATTGTATCATAGACTTGTACTCTTGGTTCTAATATTAATCACGGGCTGATGTTCTAATATTATCATAGGCAAGCTTTCGATAATTTTTATTTTTATTTTTGGAAATTATTCAATTGGATCTTAAATTTCATTGCTCATCTCAAGTGTACGGATATCCATAATGCTTCTAGGTAAGCTTTCGATAATTAGATCATTGGATAACCTAATTATTTAAGGAGATTTGTTCATAAATATAATAAGAAATCCATAAAATAAAACAAAAAGCTTAGTCAATACTCTATCCGTCTTATTTTATAGACCATATTTTTTTATTTGGATCGTCTCAAAATATAATCAACATAGTAATATTTTCATATAAAAAACATCCAAACAAATCATCATTTTTTACAATATACCCATCACCTCCTCTATCATCTTTCTCATAAACCCCATTTATACTTCACTATTACTAAAAAAATACTACCTCCGTCCCATTCTAATTGTTACGATTTAATCTGATACGATAATTTATAAGTATGTTAAATTAACAAGGAATGAATGTAGTGTTGAATTATAACTTATATTTATGAGTGTGTGAAAGAAAAAAAAAAAAAAAAGAAATGATAATGGATGAGTTGATGTGACATAAAATAGAGATATTTTGATATTTGTGTGAAAAAAATTATTAAATATGAAAATATTATAATTTGAATAAGACATTCTATAACAAAAAATGCTATAATTTGAATATGATGAATTAAATATTATTTTTTCATCAAATTTCATAACAATTTAACATACATATAAATATAAATATCTATTGACTCAAATTATTCATTATACTATAGGACGAAGGAAATATTCGTTTTCATTATCTATCTAACTCGAACTCAAGTTGATACCTCTATTCTTCTTCTTCTTTTATAGACAACCTCTATTGTTTTTCGTTATAGAAAACCTTGTGCGATGAAAATGACAAAAATCTCTACATATTTTCCTCGTCATCGCCTCCATCATCAACGATGGTCCAACATTCAGGTCTACCCATTCCATTCCTCTGCAGCCAATCCACAAATTCCATCATATATTCACATTCATAGACTTACATATACACATACCAACGCTTATCATACAAACTGAGAAACACCAATCTCCTTTCCTTCAAGCTTCGTCAAATTCCGAGTAAGAACCCTTTTCTCTGATCCTCGAATTGCGCTTCTTGCAAAATATGTGTATTGTTTATGAACTTTTGTTGTTGTTTTTTATTGGTATCTCGTTGTCCTCTGTTTATTAATACTGATACTGTAGTCTGTAGATCAACTTGATTTTGAAATTTATGATTTATATTGAGACAAGGTAGATTACCGATGATAGAGGATTTGCGTGCTAGGGTAAGTGTTTTGGTACAAATTTGTGTTGTGGGTTCGACGAGTTTGAGGTTGTCGTGTTGATTTATGGGATTGATTGATATGATGGCGGAGGTGATGAGACCCTGAGAGGTCTAGGCAAGGCAGGTGTGATGAGGAGCCACTGAGTTCAAATACTGATGTTCTTGTTATACTTTGGCACATCATATGGGACGGGTGATCGGTCGTCAATGCTTCAAGCCCAAAAGGAACATTTGTGCAAGTGACAAATATATGTTGATGAACCAAACTAACTCATAGTCAGGTGTTTCCTACTTGGAGAAATTTATGAGAAGGAAGATGTACACGGTTTTACCCTATAAACTGAGAGACGGTTTCTGTCGAGACTGTTTTATTGAAGGAGATATATGATTATGTATAGTATTACTCGTGAGCTTTTTATCAGTATCAAAATAAGGTTGAGCTTTTGATTTGGTTAGTTCATGAGTCAGGAATTATCGAGACAACTCTATTTAGAATGAGTTATCGTTATAATTCCATTTTTTCCATCAAGTATTGAATTATTTCTTTCGTCAGTTTTCTTCTTGTGGGTTTTGCTTCTGCTCCTTGTTTCTTGAATCCTCGCATCTCGTGTATGCTCATGACTCGCTCAGTAAAGTATGCTTTTTATTATCTAAATCACAATTTTATATATATGGAATGCGCATGGGAATCTACAGAGAAGACGTCTGATGAGTCCTCCATGGGCACGATCGCTGATCTCAACGCTGATTCTGGCCTTATGCGTACAGTTATCTCATGCATATTTATGGAATGATGATCAAACTCAGGTGAAAACCTCCGTTTACTTGTCCAAAGCATTTGTGATGAAGCCCGGATCTGTGGTAGATAGATACTACTATGATATTAATTTCCCAAAGGGTCATGTTGCTCTTAAGAGCTTCAATGCTGAAGTAGTTGACGGGGCTGGAGTTCCCGTCCCTCTTCATGAAACTTACCTCCATCATTGGGTCGTGGCAAGGTACTATCAACGTATCGGCGCTCAAGTTTCCGACGTTAGTTCAACTTATGACGTCGATAATAATTTGGATTTCAAGATTGTGAGGAATAGTGGAATATGCCAAAATGATAGTGTTGGTCAGTATTTTGGTCTTGGGTCAGAAACCAGGGGAACTGCGACCCATGTGCCAGATCCCTATGGAATCGAAATCGGGAAACCAGAAGATGTACCAGCTGGTTTTGAGGAGAAATGGATGCTTAATGTTCATGCGATTGATACCCGAGATGTGGTGGATAAATTGGGATGCACAGAGTGCAGGTGTGATCTTTACAATATAACAAAGGATAAAAGTGGGAGGCCTTTGAGACCTGGGTATGTAGGAGGGTTGCGGTGTTGTTATGATGAGACGCAGTGCAGGGTGAAGGAAGGAGTTGTGGGTGAATCCAGGGCCTTGTATCTCAGGTACACGATTAAGTGGGTTGAGTGGAAAGATGATATGCTTCCTGTCAGGATATATATTTTTGATGTCACTGATACTCCTCAAAGTTCTGGTGGTAGCATCACACACTATTGCCGGGTTAGTGATTTCCCCTTCCCTGTAGGAGAATTTGTTGATCTCTAAACTATCTTTCTTTGTTCTTATTGCATGAATGATAATGCACCCATATTTTTATGACATCTGTTGGTAACTTTGCTGTTAGCTGCTGATTTTCTTATGACAAATAAGGCACTGTCACTGAGTATTCTTAATCATACTAGCTGTTTCATGGAATGCCATCATTGTTCTGCCGTAGAAAATAGGAACCAGATGCTTAATTCCACTAGGGTCATCATACATATGAATTTTTTATTATGTATATGTTCTTTAGCATTATCATATCCAGTAGAATTGAGTTTTAAGCAATCTGATACTGCATGCTCTTGCTGACTGTCCTGCAACTCTGAGGTCTCCACTGAGTTTACTGATGTTATGATTTATTCTCCTTTCAGGTAGAGTATGATGTTGAGCAGTGTGCATCCGTCATGGCCAATGGCAGGTGCATTGACTCCAAAACCACTAGCCTCGTTATGCCAAGAGCAGGGTATGTGGTTTACGGTGTTGCCCATCAGCATTCAGGTGGAACCGGTTCGACCCTGTATGGAGAGGTAATGCATCATTTTTCTCCCAAAATTTGTTCTCTCGTTTTGGTATCAGTATCATGCAGTTATTTGTCACAATCGATAAATTCTAGAGTATAAACCAAGGTAAAAATGGCCAATAGAAACACAATTAAAAAAAAACTTGAGCTTGGATATGTGCCTCAACTCTTAGGTAAAAGAAAGTCCTGTTGATAATAGATCACAAGGCACTAGTTTTGAACTTCAAGTCAGCAATAACAAAGTTTAGCCAGGTAAATTATGCGACTTTGCTTCTTTGTTTTTACAGGATAGAAGGGTTATATGTTCTTCAATACCGAAATATGGAACTGGCGAAGAGGCTGGAAATGAAAGAGGATTTATTGTAGGAATGTCAACTTGCTATCCGCAATCAAGTTCCTACATATCAGAAGGAGAAACTATGCTTTTGGAATCCAACTATAGCAGTGCTCAAGACCACACTGGTGTTATGGGGCTTTTCTACATGATGATCGCGGATGAAGTTTATGTAAGATCTCACGCCTCACTATTTCTATTTATTTGAATCTATAATACCGTATAGTTACATAAGCATTTGCAGCACTCTGCACTTCAACTGAATGACTTAACAAGCTATGTGGTTCTTGCAGAAGCCTGAACTCGGAAGCAGCGCTACATCGATTTCTTTCTCTGCAGTGTTGATTATTTTGGGAGTGGCTGTGGCTGCGGCTGTTGTTCTTGGTTACCAACGTAGAGCTAGATCTAGAGATCAGTATCAACCGATGTTGATATGATTTCTGCGCTCTCGAGTTTAGAGCTATCCCGAGGTATTGCTGGAGTTTCAGGAAAGTAATGTAGTAACCCTATGGCAAGGCTGATAATGTAGTTTTGGTGTCGAAGTGTGTGCTTACTACATGTTTAATATGTACTAAAATGTCCTCCATAAAGAGCTTTGTTATATAGAAATATGGCTGAATGTAATCTAAACTTTGTTGTATATAGGAGCCCAAATGTATGAACTCGTATTGTATATGCTAAATTTGAGTTTCTTCTATCATTCTGAGTTCAGATTTCATTTGAAATTCTTTCCTATCATCTATACTGATGATGCAAAACCCTGGTCGTGTAGAACAGTTATCATTCATTCCAGTCAATTGACGGCAATAAAATTTCTGCATTGATGGACTTATTTATTTTTTCAAATACTTGTTCATCTACCAAAAGTTTACAAGTCACAATAGATATAATGGATTGTATGAATTCTCTCTCGAGATATCTTACTACAGTTTATGTAACACACTTTTTTCCGAGAACTCTATCTTTGGTTACCCAACCCAATTTAACATGGTGTGCTTGTATTTGTTTCAAAACAAATAAAACTGACTCAAGAGTATTCGTATATCAAAAAGCTATTTATCAAAATAGTCATGATATACTATCAAATTTAATCGCACATTATCATCTCTTTTACGTACCAATATAGGAGTTTTAAGTCATAACTATATAGTACTCCCTTTGTTCCAAAATTTTTATTCGTTTTATCGTAGGGGTTCATCTCATATTGTTTGCAACATTCTTTGATCTGCTCAGAGGTTTAGCATTTTCACTCGTATATATTATTGCATTATGTAGCAAACCATGAACTTCCAAGCATCCTTTTGCATCCATTTTGGAGTCGAGGGTTTTCGAGGCTCCACTGTGAACTAACTCGTGTCTTTGTACACTAATTGACATGTACCTTAGGCAGGGAATGAGTTTCCTCGTCAGGCCAGATTGGTGTTTTGTCGCTTAGGTTCATGCTGACATTTTTTGACACTGGTGTGGTTTTTGAAGTTCTTGCATTTTCGGAACTATATTGTGCATTGATTTTCAGTTTTCTTGCTTTGTTCAGATCTGTTTGCCCATTGTTTCGTGTAGTTGGTTGAATTTTACGTCAGGAAGTCTTGAAATTCGCTATCCCTCTATTCTAACATCCACTTGAACTGTTACACAGGGAAATGCTGAGAATCTTAAGTAGAGTAATAGTATCTGGTTCGAATTGCGTGAAAAGAAAGAAAGCAACTCTCTTTTTAGTTGGAAAAGGGTGTGCCAGTAGTATGGTCATCTATGAATTTTGGAGCTTGGTTTGATATTCCTGTTGATTGTTTCATGATGGGTTGATTCTGAAACTCGTAGGCAAGAATTAGCTCCCACTTTCCTGCGATGGCATAATCCTCAGTTTATTCAGGGGCTTAATTACTGATGTCTGTTCTTTTGTAACTATGCAACCCTCTTCAAATGGGTCCTGTTCTGAGTTTAGCTCAGCAAGGTAACTAAAGGCTGATATTTTCAGGTGATGAGCTTGTTTGTTGCTGGTGCTGATGTCCATCTAATCCCTAATTCTTGTATTTGTGGAATTGAGAGTGAACGCTTGCTGCTGACCTTTCCTGTTACCATCCCCTGACGGGTTGACGGACTCGCCATCACAAAATAACTCCGCACTCAACAGGCTTTATTCTCTTAACTTCTCCTTTTCTTTGAGGAATTGGTTGAGCGACTTATTGTAATGTTGATATTGTGTATCTGCAGGAAACCCCTGATCTATGGAAGTGGCTCACTTCGCAGGAACCCCCACCCGAGGCAGTGAGCGGGAATCCTGTGGGTGCCCATTGAACTAGTGGTTTGCATTTGCATTGGATCAATGATCCTTATTTGGCTTGGAGTTCTTATGTTGATTCCCAAACTTGTCCATGTGTGCAGGTATTTTCTGCCATCCAAGAGAAGGTAACAAAGAGTCTCGACAGCTTTGAGGCTCCTGAGACACGAGCAATCCCAGGGCAGCCATGGGTGAGAGGATGGGATGACTTCAAGAGAGGTCGCCACAGCCCCATCACTGGAAATCAATAATGTTCTTCAGTGATGCATCTTGGGGCTGCTTTCCTTTTATAGAAGGGATTATTATAAGCTTCAAGAGCTTTATCATCTGTAGGCATGAAACTGCTCCCATACTGTATTGTATGGTCACAGATACTGACATGGTTGTGTATAATAATAAAGGATCTGGGTTATGTTGTATCATGCCCACACAGTGTTATATGGCACAGAATGAGTGAATCGTCGCAAACAACAAAGGTAAAAGTGCACATTAAAGTGTGTGCATGTCTGTCATGTGTCTTAAATTTTTTCGGTGACAGAAACACTTAGTTGTTATTCTTGTTGAGGGTAATACTATAATTAGTTATTGATGTGTCATGGGAATTCAGAACATGTCTATTAGTTGTATCTCGTGTACTCTCGTGTGATGGGCATGCTCATGTGATGGATACTCAGTGATCGGATCATTGAACGATATACTCTTCTTTTAAAGAAAATATAGGAGTAACAAAATGATGTTGTCATGTTATCCAACATACCATACGGTCCAAATATGGCGACTGAGTGTGGGTTGAGTTTGGTTTGTTCCTAACAAAACAAACCCTATAAACAAAATAAACCACTTTGGAATACTAGTATTGCTATATGCGTCGTGGAGTACTGTGCGGCTTTCGCGTGTGGGTGTATTCTGTTCTCATCGACTGTCGCTCCGTGCAATCTCTCATCTCCTCTTTCTTTCCCACAATTTTTTCGCTTCTTTCAATCAACTCCACTGAATACTCACCGTGGTTGATACTCGCAAAGCAGTTTCTTTATTCAGTTCTGAAAATCGTTGCTTTGCTTCCACAATTGTCGTCTTTTCGCATCAGAAATCCTCACTTCTTCCTTCATCGATTCTTTCTTTCTTTTCGCCACAAAATTACAGTTCTGGCAAGGCTAGGGTTAACATGAGTTGGGACGAGCTTGATTTTGATTATGATAATTAGTAGAATAATGATGATGGCTGACCCATTTGCTCCAATTTCAATCACCCGTTGCCAGTTGAAGAATTCGAGGGCCATAGAGAGTTGGGTCTTCGATTTCCTCTTCTGGGTATTGATAATACGTTCAAATATTGGTGCTTGCCAATGGAGTCGGGATGGGCAAAAGCAAGGGGATTGGCAATCAAGACCGCGTTGCTGATAGGAGGAGCCCTTCTACTCAAGCGCCTCACCAAGTCCACCACTCGATGGGATCATGCTCGTCTCGTCGCTGATTCGCTCTGCGGGGAGAAGGTTTAAATCTTTTGCTTCGGTATAGTATTGGTTTCTTGTTCTTGGTTTAGATATGTGTAGTTCAGTTTAATGTTATGGTTTGTGTGATGTGTTTCATGTTCTTTGCAGAATTCGAAGGGGCAAGCTGTTAGGGACCCTGATCATTATTTCAACTTGAGGTTTTGTTCTCTTTATGATTTGTTTGAGGCTTTCTATTTCTCGTCATTTCTCGTTTCATCAATGTTGCAGGCACCTTCATTTGGTTATTCCAAACAAATTGAGAACTGTTGTAACAAGGACTTAGAAACTTGCTGAAATGTAGAGGAGTCCAAACTGTGTTAAGTTCTTGTCACATTGGATTGTATAGTTTCTTTGTGCTGTTTTAGGGGCGTCTTTGATTTGTGAGTTCAGGTTCGATCTCTTGTTCTTGCAGATTGATTACGTGTCCGGCAGCTCAGATGGTTGATGGATCGAAGGTTTTGTATTTTGAACAGGCAAGTGGAATTACTTATTGGGTTTCAGAATGCAATACTTTGAAGTTAACTCTTTGGTCTTATTGGTGTTTTTCTTTCAATGACCAGGCATTTTGGAGAATGCCACAAAAGCCCTTTCGGCAGGTATATTTTCTGTTCATATCAATTTTCAGCTTACCCTCATTATGGGCATAACATTTCAGTCCAAAACGATCAATTGGATGTTCATGAGATGCTGCTGGTTGTGTTCTTGCTTGTTTTTGTGATTTTATCGGCTCATGGCAGAGTCATGCTATCTGGTGTGGCGCATTCTTCTGTTGCATCTTATTTCTATTATCTGGATTGGACTCCATTTCTACTAAGGGATGCTTCACTTCGTGCATGTTATTTACCAATTTATTTTTGCTTTCTTTTGAGTAATCAAAGGTCATAATTCTTTTCTCTTTAGCAGCACACCCCTTTTTTTAAACTTCAAATTATCTCATTCACCTTTATGTTTCCATTTCTTGTACTCATCTTATATGTACAATAGGTGATCTTAGCTTCAAAGATTAACTTGAATCCTATTCCATCATTTTAGACGAACTAACCATACTATTACATTCATCATCTACCAAGTCATTCCAATGCTGAACCTTTAGCTCTTGGCCTTTCAATACTAGCTGTTCTGCATCATGTTTGGCATAATTATCCATTGGATCACTAACCTCGAGTAGAGAACCTAGATTGTTTTCTCAGTTTCTTGGTATCTACTCGAAATCTATGTGTCCTGGGTGTTCATACTGGTTACTTGTACCCTTTTTTTGATTGACCGGCTAGATGCCATGAAAATCTCTCTCCAGTTGGTTTCTGATTCCTATCTGCACCTCCTTCTACATCATTTCACTTTGTTTGTCATAAATAGCACTCTTGTTTTCCCTATATATCTGCTAGATTCCATCAACACTTGTGAAGCTTGTTTCTTCTACTGGACTTTGACAGACGAGTATTAAAATTACTTTTTTTCCCTTCTCGTGTGCCATCAGCTAATTGTTACCTTGATCTTTTTCCAGAGGTTTTATATGGTTAAACCGTGTCAGAAGGAGATGAAGTGTGATGTAGAGGTGAGCCTTGAATATATTAGTGTTTTCTTTTCGCTTGCGCTATGGGCATTGGTTTGTTACTTTCATCTTTCTGGCCTGCAGGTGAGGACATATTCCATTAGAGACATGGAGGAGTATAAGAACTTCTGTGATCGGCCAAAAGACCAACGTTCTCTTCCTGATGAAGTCATTGGGGTAAATCTTACAGCAAATTATTTTACTTTTTAAATTTACAGAATTGGTACATCTACTAGGTACATTAGTTGTATCTATTAGTGTTACTTGATTCTATTAACAATTTCCTAACTCCAATGTTCATTATTTGATCAATTCTACGGTGTTATTTGCTCCTCAGTCTGTCGTGTATGTTGGTGATTGAATTTTCACTGTATAGAACTATTCGACTCATTCTGTCTGGGGCAACCTGCAGGATATTGCAGAACACTTGACGACCATTTATCTCAAAAGATGTGAGCGTGGAAAACGTTGCTTGTACGAGGGGTCAACTCCGCCAGGAGGATTCCCCAATTCTTGGGTACTTAGTCACCCGTCTTGTGATTTTTCAGTTTTCTTTGTAACAACCATGTAGTCTGGCATGCCTCAAGCCTGATCAGTCTTTCTTTTGTTCATCCAGAATGGTGCGGCATACTGCACGTCCGAGTTGGCAATCTTGAAGAACAACGAGGTACATGGATGGGATAAGGGATACGATGACGAGGGCAATCATGTGAGTTCTTAATTCATGTATCAGTACCAATTGGGTATTCTGCTGAATTCTAGCTGCTATCTGGTAGAATTGCTTCTGATTGGTGATGTAATATTTTGAAATTGTAACAGGTTTGGGGTGTCAAGGAAGGCCCTTATGGGTTCAAGCCAGCACCTGTCTCCAGCTTCAGTGACATGTCTTTGCCTCTAAATCAATCTCCTCTCCTGTCGCTTGAAAACAGGATAGAGGGCTCATTTGTCTTGCAAGGATGATGCAAGGGCAGTGAGTGGCATATTGAGTACGAAGACTTGACTTCAAGTTCGAGAAGTTCGAGAACAAATCTATTTCTTCGATCTCGTTGATAAAGGAGTCATAACTATGAGCCCAGTACTGTAAATGTTATACTTGGAAACATAGGCTCATATGAAGTCTCGCTGTCCCGTTTCTGAGAATCAAATAACCAACCAGGTTTTTTGTTTCTTTTGTAATATCATACTGTGACATAGTAGTTTGTAATGGATTGGAGATTCAAAGTGCTACAGGTTTTCTATTAAGCAAGATCCCATCAGTTGGAAGCCCAAGCAGTTGTACAATCAAAAGAATTTTGAAATGTAGTACACATTTTCTAATATGGTTCCGACGTGCATTCCTTCAAGTGTGCCTAACCATCAACAGACATGAACTCTTATGCTGACCCTTGATAAGATACTTCGACCATAAGCCGAATAGCTAAAATGAATTGGGAAAGAAACGATAGATAAATATGATACAACAAAGTTGCAAAACAAAAACAGAGTCCAGTCCTTCTGACTCCATCTGATAGCTATACATCTTCGTGCGAACAGGAGACTCAGTAGGTGCTGTTGAGATAAAAGTATAAACCTCCAAGTAGAGCGATTCCAACGACGATGGCTATTGGCAATGCTTGTCTGTAGGAAGACGAGACAAAAAGTATCGGTCATTTTTCGGTGTTACTAGATCGATAATCCAAGAGGAACTACACATACTGTTGTATAGGCATCATGAGAAGTTACCCGATGGTCTCATCTCTTTTGAGCTGTGCTTTACGTGCCTTGCGGACATCAGTATCATTGGCATTCTTGGTCGCTGCCTGCTCATATGGCTTGAATCTTCGCTTTGGAGCACCACATACTGCTCAAAATGAAGGACAAAAGATCAATCCAATGAATTTCTGTATATTACAACAGCGCAAAGTGCCGATAGTTCAAGACATCGTAAATTGATTGCTTAGTAGCCGTCTAGTCCTTCGAGCACAAATTTGGTCAAATGTTAGCATTTGATAATTGTATGTCGGGGCGAACCCCTAAGGGCAAGGAAATGATAGATGTGAAGACTACATGGCAAATCAACCATGAAGCTAAAAATTCACGAAACCATGATTACATAGTTAATGCTCACACCAGTGGTCTAATTCTAATATTTTCATGGTACCAATTTACCATTCAGCGAGATTCAATTCCTGGACATTTCAGTAGAATCTAAATTCTGACTAGCGAGCGCAATTGCTGGAAAAGCTAGCTAGCAATTACTAGTACTCAATTAATACGAACATTCGCTTACCAGGGCAGAAGTAATTGTCAGCCAATTTCTCAAAGGGAGTTCTATCCTTGTATATATACCTGCATCATATTCACACACCTCAATCAGATACCTTAATCATCAATCACACCCAAAACAGATCCACGAACCCACCCGCAATCCCGGCAGATATATGATTGCTTAGCAGTGGCCGCACGCATTGTCACTTTCAAACCACCAGTTCGCCGCCCGCCGCCGCCGCCGCCACCACCACCAAGGACGACCGAGAAAGGAGCAAAGCGACGTGATCCCTTCATGGCAAGATCATATGGAGATGCAACAGTAGCGTTATTAGGAGGTGAAAGCAGCATCCTAGTGGTGGCTGGTGCAGCCATTGCCATTGCCATGATCACCTGGAACTGGAACTGATCACGTATGGGCCTTGTTAATATGATGATGCCATTAGCTGCTGCTTGCTTGGTTTGATGACTTTGATCTCCTGTGAGGGTTGAGCACGTAACGTTGTGCTGAGACACACAGGTTGAGAGTGAGGATAAGAGTTAAAAGGGGAAGTGGGAGGATGGAGAGTGGTTCACAAAGGATGTGGAAAAAAAAAAGGCATGAGATTGTGGTTTGCAACTTGAGCATCTTGTGGTATCATGTAAGAGCATGATTGGTAAAAATAGTGTTAATTCTCTCTTCCTCACTCTTTCATCATGTACTCTCTAATCGATAATATGATTTCAATGTCATATCTATTCTCATATCATATCATATCGACAAATCAATTTTATCAAAAATTCAAATAAAATATAAAACTCTCCACTAGTATATAATCTAAGAGGTATCATAGACGAATATAACAAAAAGAAAAAATATATGACTAGCAAACCGTACTGTTCCACAAAAAGTTTTACTATCGTTTTGGTTTCTTTTCGTATCTGTACAAAATCCCAGACATTTGTCATTCTCTACAAGTACATGTTCTTTAAAAAATATTCACAACATGAATTGAATCTTTGTCAATCATTTCGAATTTGATGTCGCTTGCAAGATGGAATATGAGAGAACGACTTGCCTCATATGTAGTCATCAATTTTTTATGTGGTCCAGGACACAACACATTAGAATTCTCAAGTTACGACTCGCACCTTTCATATATAAGCCTTATTATTTAGATCTGTATCTGAACAACCATTGCAATGATCAGGAGGTGACGTGCATCTCAAATCCAATTGTTAAAACTCTCTATTAAGTTGACCCAATACTCTGCATGTGACTCAACGAGGAAGCTCCTCGAAAGTTCCATACCTCAAATAATCTTATTGATGTTAGTATGGAATACATCAATTGTAATTCCATATGTCGATGCTTTGAAAACAAATAAATAATATTTCTTGTTCAGAAAAACGTATTTGATAAGGACCTGCATGTAAAAAAACGCACTGCAATCAGAAAAATATGAAGTGTAATAGGCATAAATATGAACTACAATCAAACCATTATGAACTGTAAGACACACATATATAAACTATAATCAAATCAATAATATACTGTAGTCGAACCACTTTGAACTATAATGCACACTACTATATGGACGAACCTTGCGGAGGAACCCTTAGGTTTTCGGGGCATTGGATTCTCACCAATGTTTGCGTTACTCAAGCCGATATTCTTGCTTCCGCTTCGTCCACTACGGCTAGCGCCGCGACTTTATACCTAAGGCGGAACGCTCCCCTACCGATGTCTTTTTACATCCCACAGCTTCGGCAGATCGCTTAATAATGCACATACTATGAACTACAAAAAAATAAATATGCACTGTAATGCACACTCCTATATAAACATTCAATAACTGTTATATAAATCATATAAACTACAATGACAGTCAACATGAACTGTATTAAAAACCAGTACGCAGAATGAGATTTATAACACAATTAACTACTATGTTTAAACTTGTGAAGTGTAATATAACCTATTAGGAAGAGTAATCTAGATCGATATTAACTACGATGAAAACCAAAATAATTTACCTCCTGTTTAAAATTATACACAAGATGACTTGAGCAATACGAGTGATGAGCACCAGAAAAATATCGAGGAATGACGTTCAATAGTCTACTATGACGGTCGAAAAAGAATGCATATATTTGTCACACTCCCCCGTTGAGCAGCAACAAAACTTTTCCAAAGTGATAGAAAAATCATGTCTAATTCTCATTGTTTTCCGCACCAACAACAGCAAATGCAATAGGGAACATACCATTGTTCGTGTCTAAGTCGGTTGCACTCAGAAGTCAATCACGATATTTATGCTTGATAAATGACTTGTCCATGAATACGGTAGGTCGACAGCCACTAATAAAGCCAAGAAAAGACTCATGAAAAGCCATAAATAGACGAATAAATTGCTTCATATCAGGATGGATCTCATATTCTGTGAAACTTATAGGATCTGCGAAGCTGACAGGATTTGTATAGTACGTATGTAAATGATCGAATAAGTATCTCCTCCTGCCATGAATCTCTTCCAAAGCATTTTCCTTGCTTCAACACGCAAACTGATATTTCAGTTCAACTTCATATTTTTCTTGGATTATATTTACGATAATATACGTGTGCTTGGTGTGTGACGCAACGTAACTTTTTACGAGATTTGACACTCGGATAGCCTTACTTAGGGATGCCCTAAGCTCGGTAAGCTAATCTTACAAGTCTGATTGAGATTGCACCTTCTGATAGCAAACTCTCCATCTCGCTTCGATTTCGATGCATATACACGCCAATTACAATTAACAACAATGTAGGTAACAATTATCTTCTAAATATTGTTTTTTAATAACTTGAAGTTCTTCCTATAGTAATGACATAATTTCTGAGAACAGCACATAACTCTTTGTTACTTGCAAAAACTTGACCCACGCCTTAGATGCAATCATGCCATGTCTCCATAGAATTGTTCTCGAAGATTGATGTAGTTACAACACCTTGACTTTCATCAACCCCTGACCTGCAGTTACCCTAGACCTGTACATGAACATGAACTAAAGTTTAGAGCATTGTTAACTGGGATTTCTCGATACAAATTACATATTGCTTAATGTGAACTACTTCCTGTGAAATGCAAATTGTTCATTGTGAACAATGAATTGTAAAATGTGAACTGTATATTATAATTCACGAACTTATTTAGCATCTATAGGGGTGGACGAGCTTCTTGGAGGTGGACTAGACCTCATACTTTGCTTCGATTTTAGCATCCGCATAGACGTGAAACATATTCGCCACATCATTATTGTCGATGAGAGTTACGTGACATTTAATCTGAGATGCAAAGTATCTCAAAACAACCAACATTTGATTTATTCGATGACATTTGTTCATTAACTGTTCAAAAACATCCACGAGCGTTATCGATCTCCGAACGACAATCGTCAAATGTGCACATCGCTATAAGTTTCACGTCGATCGTTGTTGCTCTGTCCTCCTACGATAATTCCATTCTTTGTTCAAAATTCGATTCTTAACATCATCTAACAAAATAATGATCCTGTCTTTTTGTTTAACAGAATTTATAAAAAACAAAGCCTTTTTAACAGATTGTTAGACGATGTCGTGGTGGTCGATATGGTTGCTTGAGAGAAATATATGCAAATTAGTTATGTGAAAGTGGAATGCATAGACGATCAAGTGAAATTGATAAGAAACATTATATCGTTGTGGACGAAATAAAATTAATGATGAAATAAGATGGCGATGGTGGCTGAATGTTGGTGGGAGTGAGTAGTAATGGCTGTGGGAGTGAGCGGTGGCGGGATCGGGAGAATAGAAGAGAAAGGTGGGACAATAATGGATCCCTAAAAGATTTGTCAAGAGATATTGATAACATTTATCAATTTTTAAGGACTAAAATATATGCATTGTTTTATTTGGATAGCTAAATGTATGTTTAAATAAATTGGATATCAGATTGTTATTATAACCGATTAACTTGGTACAATAATATATATATGTGTTTTTTTTTATTATAAGAACTAATTTGTTTTTTAATTTGTGTGAGTGGGAGGAGTGAAAGAAGAAAAGGAGAAAAAATAATGAAGGAGTTGATGCGATATAAAATAAATAACAATGGTGTTTTTTTATATATTTATGGGAAAAGGAGGTTCTAAAAAAGATAATTTTACAATGTAATTAATATATCCAATTTAATACGTGTTATACTTCTTTCGTCTCAAATAAATTACGATGAATTGACTTGAAACGATTATTAAAAAATTCATTGACTTTATGATTTTGTACTAAAATACCCTTTGTAATTATAGGAAGAAATTACTGAGGATTGTGAGTGGATAGAGATTGAAATAAAATAATATAGAAAAATTAGAATGAAAATTATGAGTGGATAGAAATAGAAAATATAATGATGAAAAAGATGATATGATGTAAAGTATGAATATTTCGAATTTTAATATCTAAAAAATTAACAAATTAAAAAATATTATAATTTATAAAGGATATAATGTGTCACGCATATGGAATAATTGTTTCAGGGAGGGAGTATAGAAAAGTTTCCAGAAGGAGTAGATGAAAGTTCGCATAGACATTCTACCCCAATTTGTCGATGATGTTTTCTTGGCAAGAAATGCTCCAATAGAATTGAAGTTGACCGAACACACAGATGTAGCAAAAAATGCGGAGTGGCTAACCAACACAAGTAACAGTTAGCTCCTCCACGCCGTGGCCGGTCGCCGTGGACGTCTAATTGTCTGTAACCAGAACTGAATCAACTCCTTCACCTACCTCTCCTCTCTCTCTCTCTCTTTCAACCTCAACCGACACTGCCAATGACGTCTCATCTATCTTCCCCTCCTTGATTTCATTTCATTTAACCCTCAAATCTCAACCTCTCCACTCCACCACCGACTCCCCTCAACCGCCTCCATCAATTGCTTTAGGCGAAGATCCAAGCGGATACGAGGTGAAGATGCGGAGGCTGCCTCGGTTGATGATGTCGTTGGTGATCGGGTTTCTTTTGATGATTGTTTGTTGTGGTGCTCAGCCGCATCTCCATCCTCGCATCTCAGGTTCGGTTTCTAGAGTTGTTGATTTTGGTGGTTTGTTCGAGTCTGGATCGGTTTATTTGGGGGTTTAGTGTGTGGCGGAGTTGGGGATTGGGGTTGGACTTGGACTGGGAGAGTTTAGGGTTTGCGTTGGAGATGTGATTGCACTAATCATCAGTCGAGTCGATCGATTCGAGTAGCTAGTTTGTGCATTCGTTGAATTAGGCGATTAGGTAGCCATTAGATCGCTTGTCTCTAGCAATAATGAACACAGATACTGAAAGAAATTAGAACATGTTAGCTTCTTGTTTTACAAAAAGTTGAAGGAAATGGTAATCGTAATGCACTTATGGTTTCTTAGAACAATTCGGCATCTTGACATTGTCTTGAAAAGTGTCACCCTTGCAGCCTAGTGGATAGGACAGCTTGATCCCTGGTTGCTTTGTCTTCGACATATCGGGATTTGCTGATTGCTGGATACACTAATTTCCAGGTTGAAGTAATAGGATGCCTTTAGATTCCTCATTATTAATTACCAGAAACTCTAGTAGATGAGAATGGACTAGTATCTATTTCAAATGACTTGATTTTCATTGCTGTCTGCTGCCGCCATTTGAAAAGTCTTCTTGCGTGTACTGCAATTTTTAATGTATATATCCTAGTGTATTATCTAAGAACACTACTGCCGAAACATTTCAGGATGTTTGGTTCAAAGGTAATGTGATTACTGCATGACCTGTAGTTCTATCGTTAAAGGTGTTAATGCAGATTAGGCTTAGGCATGTGCACATCTGAGCTTCGAGTTGAATGGGGATGTCATCGAAATACACTCAGCTTATGTTTGAAAGCATAGTCAAGACTCAAGGCTATATCTTGTTTTAGTTGGAGTTTACTATCAGATATTTTTCAATTAGACACTGCATCAGATTTTACATGTACAGCTGAGTGTGATTTCTAGATAATCCCAAATGAATATATGTATGCCCTTTGAAATCTTTCTTAGATCTAAAATATGTCTTTGATGGTTTTGGGTATCTCTGTTACTTGCACCAGGTAGTGCTGGCGACGTACTGGAAGATAATCCGGTTGGAAGGCTGAAGGTTTTTGTATATGAGCTTCCAAGCAAATACAACAAAAAGATTTTACAGAAGGATCCTAGATGTCTTACCCACATGTTTGCCGCAGAGATATTCATGCACCGTTTCCTATTATCCAGTCCTGTGCGAACCCTTAACCCTGAAGAAGCTGATTGGTTCTATACACCAGTGTATAGCACCTGTGATCTGACTCCAAATGGCCTCCCACTTCCCTTCAAGTCACCAAGGATGATGAGAAGTGCAATTCAGCTTATCTCGTCAAACTGGCCTTACTGGAACCGTACGGAGGGAGCCGATCACTTTTTTGTCGTGCCTCATGATTTTGGGGCCTGTTTCCATTATCAGGTTTGGACGATCCTCTGTTGCACTCTTCTCCACAGCCTTCACAAAATTAAAAAAAAAAAAAAAAAAAAAAAACCAAAACAAAAGAAAAGAAAAGGAAAGGAAAAAATGGCCTGAAAATGAAATAAACACCCGTCAGGCAACTAAGTCAGACTATAACCAACACTGCTACATCTAAAAGAAAAAGGAAAATAGAGCAGGAGAAGTATTAGGAAGAGTAATTAGGCGAAAAGAAAAGAAAGACATTTGTTGATGATTTATATATATAACTTTCTGCATATATCAGGCTTTTATACGGATTTTACTTGCCTACTGTCGCAGGAAGAGAAAGCAATTGAAAGAGGGATTCTTCACTTGCTCCAACGTTCCACCTTGGTGCAAACTTTCGGTCAGAGAAATCATGTTTGCTTAAAGGGCGGATCAATTATTATTCCTCCATATGCTCCTCCACAAAAGATGCAAACTCATTTGATCTCTCCGGATACTCCTCGGTCCATTTTTGTTTACTTTAGAGGACTTTTCTACGATGTCGGAAATGATCCAGAAGGTGGTTACTATGCCAGGTATTAGTCGCAACTCTTGCAATAGGTTTTAGTTGGATTCGAACAGTCCTAACTGCCTGGATCTTTGTTATATGCTACTGTAGAGGTGCACGAGCTGCAGTTTGGGAAAACTTTAAAGACAATCCTCTTTTCGACATTTCAACGGAACACCCAACAACATACTATGAGGACATGCAAAGAGCTGTTTTCTGCTTGTGTCCTCTCGGCTGGGCACCATGGAGTCCAAGATTGGTGGAAGCAGTCATCTTTGGTTGCATCCCTGTGATCATAGCAGATGATATTGTTTTGCCCTTCGCAGATGCAATCCCATGGGAGGAAATCGGGGTGTTTGTGGCTGAGGAAGATGTCCCCCACCTGGACACCATACTCACTTCAATACCCATTGAAGTCATACTGAGGAAGCAAAGGTGGCTTGCGAACCCTTCGATGAAGCAAGCCATGCTGTTCCCACAGCCTGTGCAGCCTGGTGATGCTTTTCATCAAATTCTGAATGGGCTCGCGCGTAAGCTTCCTCATGACAAGAGTATCTACCTGAGACATGGACAGAAGATCCTCAACTGGACGGCAGGCCCAGTAGGTGACCTGAAACCTTGGTAGCGCATCCTTGTGTAGCCCCTCGCTGCAATGGGATAACGTTCTGCACTCGCCATCGATGTATACTTGCCCCCATGATATGATCTCTTATCTCTGATCATCAGTACAATGATATGATTCTGAGTGTGCAGTAGACACCAAAATGTGTACCTCCTTTTTTGCCAGGTGTGTTTAGCGCTGTATTAGACATATTACACATGAGCTGATGGTGGTGCTATCCATTTTTCGTCAAATTTATAGAGTCTTGAAATCACATTGTCAAGGTTATGTGAGTAGCATCTCGTGTTGAATGATTATTCATGTCTGACTGGATGAGTGTTGTGCATGAAAGTCCTTGCGTATCAAGGATGTTCACGTTCTAAAAACAACTTATCGTATTTCACATGGATGAAAGATTGATCAAGGACAGGATGAATTTCCCAGGTACAAGGATATTGTAAAGCCCTTTTCGAAAGAAAATGACAAGTTTCACAATCTGCAATCTGAAGCAACTGATATAGTGATGGCTGCTTTCTTGCTTCAGTTCTTTGCCATTCGAATGATGGCTTCAAGCATCATCGTTCTGAAAAAAACTGCTTAAATACCGATATTATTCACCAACGGATATCTCGGCTCTTGCATCAATGAAGAACGTACCGAAATGCGATACTTTGTATGAATTCCAGAATCCCGTGAACCATCGAGTCTTTGAACGCAAGTTGCACCCGAGGCCACTACGGCCGAGGGCACGTCTGTCTGGACGTCACATGCAGCGTCACCTTACACCTCGCCCCTGCGTGGAGGTGTCGGTGGAAGTAGTGCCCTGTACTTGTCCATATTCGTGACTGAAGTGAACCTGGATTTATGTCTCTGAAGTGGTTCCTCAGCCAAATTCACCATCTCAGGTATGCCGGAATCTCTGAATCAGGGACTAAATCGCTATTATGTTGACACAATGCAAAAGAGGGGCTGATCAAGTGGCCTGGACCGATAATCTTTGGCTGTCTTGTCCATCAGGTAGCCCTGCATTCAAATATAGCAGCTTCAATTAGGAACACAATCTGCAGATGACATGAACACGATTCCAAGATGTTTCAACTCAGCCTCAACTCTGGCCATCTATTACCCGTGACAAAGGGTCCGGGCGTCAGGTGACAAAGGGTCTGGTCCGTCCGGACGTCAGGTTATATTTCAAAATCAACAGAGCATAGGTTTAGCCAACACAAATTCGAACAACACAAGCATACCTCTTACAGGTCCAGTTAAAACGACTACAAAAGAAATAGACTGAGCTTTTTTTTTTTTTTTTTTTGTGGATAATTGAGATAATAGCCACAAGCCTTCAAGAGGGAACTCGGCTTCACAATTGCTGCAGTACCTCGATAAGGCCAGAGCTACAAGAGAGTAAAACACAATAAAACTAACAAAGACCTCGCAAGATCCTCCTGTTCGACCCCTTCTACAATCTTGAAGTCCGGCTTCCACAATAGATTTGGCACTATTATGATGATCAAGAAAATTAACCATTGTATCACACCGGTCACATCGCAGCATCGTCCTACTGAATATGAGCTAAAATCAATTCATCCAGACCCACGATAACGTGCACAACAAACACGCTATATCCAAAAGGAATGGAACTTTGCTCCGAAATATTTATGTTCTAATCAAAACTTCATTAAGTTACAAGGACAGTGGACGGAAAATTAACATAAACTATTGGTACCAGAGAAAGACCCAGCCAGTTACTCTGTGATGTTTGACTCCAAAGACACCATAATCAAAGAGAAAGACGAGTCTATGTGAGTATTGATCATAGGCACAATGAGATTGTACATAACGTGTGAAAAATTCCAGGAGATTCCACACTATAGATTTCTGTAATCGTTACAGAAATCTATCTATGACGTTTAGCATATCTATCCAAAATACATATGAAAGATCAAGTATCAGGGGCTGGTTTAGCATATCTATCCAAAATACATATGAAAGATAAAACTACCTATTATTATCTAGTCGTTTCGAGAAAAGGTCTTCTGTGAATCTGTGCCATTGATCTGCGAGACCACTGCTACACTGTAGATTCGTACCCAAAAGGCCAAAGCCATCACCCTCAGTCTTGTAGATGCAACCCGTGATATGTGGACAACACAGTTTTAATGCATGTAGGCCAGCTCTAAACAGAAGAATTAATGAAACTTACCTAAAGCGCGATAAACAAGTAGCTAGCGGCATATTCATATTTGTAATATACTGCGGTATTATCCCTCCATGTTTGGAGCTGCTCTTTTATAAGAGTCTGCTCGTGGTAAATGATCTTCCCGACTCCTGAGCGACAGTTCACAAAATATTTGCTATGACATTTTTTCATTCTTGAACAAATTTATTTTCGGTGTGTCAATATACATGATTACTTGAACCGAAGTTGAAAAGTTTTGACTACTAACAAGGAGAAGAAGCTCCATGAAGGACCTAAGAGTCCGTGTCAGTCGGTGTTCTATAATATCAATGGGGTTCGGAGCACCCATGTTGGTTAATGCTAGAAGCATTGATTTTCAAGTGTACTTGCGGATAGAGTAGTTGTCTCATTTTTACTAAAAAAAAAATATGAAAATGATCAAACAGAGCCAAACGTTTCTTTTTGTGTAACAGACAGAGCCAGTTGAATTCATAAAATTCAGCATAGATCAAACAAATTAACAGAGCTAAATTGAATAGAGTCAGCAGGTAGTTGGGGTCATATCAATAGTTATTGCACATCACAGCATTATGATGAAGAAAAGGACCCTTTTAACCAGAAACCAAGAAAAGGAACAACATAACTCACGAGAGGAAAGCACCCTATTCCTATATTTGCAGCAATAACAAACACCAAGGAACAACAGAACATCAGTATAGCCGGGGGGGAGCAGCAGCGGAGCCAGAAACCAAACCATGGTATGCTCTAACGGGAACCAGTCGGAGGACAGATATGATTCGCAGGAACAGCAAAAGATTTGTCTTATGAGAACCTTGGTTGAAAGTCATGATCCCTCTGCCAAGGTCATCTCTCACTTATCTTTGTGCATTTTACCTCCTCCATCCATTCACTTTCTACATATCTATATGTTTGATTCTCATGAAAAGTGAATGGTCTCAGCAATAGAATGCTTGGGTAGTACTAAAACATAATATGTCTCTTCATGATAATATAAGTAAGACCTTTTACCACACTTTTCATAGCATGATAATAATATGTCTCTTCATAGCAGGACTTGGATGACCTGACAATCAGAAGATTTCTGAGGGCACGTGAACTAGATATCGAGAAAGGCAGTGCGATGCTGTTGAAGTACTTGAAGTGGAGGAGAGAGTTTGTGCCAAAGGGCTTCATTTCTGAAGCAGAAATCCCAAACGAACTTGAACAGAATAAGGTGCTCATGCAAGGTTTTGACAGGAAAGGATGCCGCATAGTTGTTGTCTTGGGGCGTAACCATTTCCAGAGTAAATTACCAGACGGCATAGATGAGCTCAAGCGTATGTTTCCCATCAATTAAATTAGTTATACTACCTCAGTACTGATCTCTGTAGTTAAAATTGAGATTCAAAACTAAGCTGTTTCATGTTCCTGACCTCTATTTTCCCCCAATGGCTGTAGGTCTGGTCGTCTATTCTTTTGACAAAGTATGCTCGAGGTACCACTAAAATTCCTTGGTTCCATTATCGATTGATTCACCATGATCATATATCCTAGAAGCATGAAAATACTAGCAGAAACCAGATCATAACACTGGGGAAATGGGTCTTTTGATCTTATGCAAACTAGATTACCAGTCGGAGAAGAGAAGTTTGTGGGAATAGTAGACCTTGAAGGATGGGGATATGCCAACAGCGACATTCGTGGATACCTTGGGGCTCTTTCAATTTTGCAGGTATTCTTTCCTTATCCCCTATTTGTTCATGCTTTCCATATCTCTCTCCATTCAAAATCACTTAGAGACTGGTGCTATGCATGGAGAAGAAAAAATGAATATCAGTTGCATATATTCCAACATACACTTGAACTATTGCACAAAAGCATATGGGATAACATTTTCCTACCAACACAATCATACAGCCAAACTCGCCACCCATCTTGTGGCTCTATTCCCCTGTCCCAAGTATAATTATTTTCTTAACCAATTTCCTTGGAGCGAAGCTGGTGCAGTTTTGCTTCACAGATGACTTGTGGCTAGAAGAGCAGATGGTAAACCAAATAAAAATAGTTTAAACAAGTGGTTAGCCATTTTGCACAATGCTAGAAAGCACTACATACCCTCCATAGATAGGATCACCAGAGAAAATCAGCTAGGCTTTTATATTAGGCATGAAGATTGCAAATGACGGCCTCTGAGTGTATTGGATTAAATTAAAAGATCATTATCAGTTAAAATTGTGGTGGATCATGGATGAAATTGAAAGATAACATAGATACTTTCGTTTTGTCTTGGGATGAATAGCCATTCGCCCTTATTGCTTGGGATGCAGTTTGCAAAACCTTAAAAGGATGTAGGTTGTCTTTTTTTTTTCAAAAGGAAATCCCGAAAGGATTTCCCTTGGTCAACCGAATAGTTCGTAAACCCGGAGAATTCTTTAAGCCAACTTTCGCTGACGGACTCACCATCACAAAAATAACTCGGCACTCAGCGGGTTTTGATCCCTGACCTCTCCCCAAATTGAAGGAGTTAGGCTGAGTCGCTTATCCTGTGAGGTGGGATGATCCCTTAGAAGGATGTAGGTTGTCGATCTTCAAAATCTACAAGAAAAAGAAGTCAGACTTGGCTTTATACAGTAAATTTGAATCTGATCAGTGAATATTCTACGCAGGATTGCTACCCTGAAAGGCTGAGAAAGATTTTCATAGTGCATGTGCCACGAATATTTATGACCGTCTGGAAGATTATCTACCCCTTCATTGACAACAGAACCAGGGAAAAGGTTTGTCCTAATTTTGGAATTCATGCATGCAGCAAAAAGAAACTAAGCAAGCAACAAGCACGATGATCACTACATCAATGTATCGATTTACTAACTTACATGGCATCATCCTTTTGCGGCATTTTTTTGGCAGATTGTATTTGTAGAGAACAAGATGCTTAAAGCCACATTGCTTCAAGAGATGGAGGAAAGCCAGATGCCTGAAATATACGGAGGGAAACTACCATTTCAACCAATACAGCAAAGTTAATATAATCTGAGAATGATAGGACCTAAGGTCCCAAGGTTTTCCATCATTTCTGGAAGGAACAATGTGATAAGAGGAACGTCAGTACGTAATGATGATGTATAAGTTGCAAGCTCCAATTGGAGATGTAATAAGCAAACAGAAGAATATCCTTTCCATAAAAGATATCCTCCTCGTTCATGTATATGTGAGACCAGACACATAATCAGTGTGCCAAAATCCATTTGGCGGGACTGACATTCCAAAGAACTCTCAATGATGCAACACTTGCCAATCTCTCAAATTCAACCTCCAATACTGACTAGTTTCCTGTCAGGGATAGTTGCTATTAAGGAAATGAAATGACAAAGCTATGTCTGTTGAAATCGTTGTGAAGGAGTTAGGAAAAAATATAATACGCAAATATAATTATTTTTTTTGAAGATATAATAAGGAAAACATATAAAATATGAATGAAATACAACCGTAATATGCAAATATGAAAAAATACGATCTTAATACGAAAATGAGCTAAACCTAATTTTGACACTTATTATCTTTATGTCAATTTCTACTCCACCTAAATTAAATTATTTATTAACTAATTGCCCATTAAATATCCACTAAAACTATTTTAATTGATTTTGTTTTTTATAAATACAACATCTCTTCTCCTTAAATACTTTTTACAAACATAAAAACACTTCTTATCATGCAAGAGAAGAGATAAGCAAAAGAAGAGAAAAGGAAGAGTTTGAGAAGGTATAATTTGAGCTTTATTTTGACAATATGGTATCTATATGAAGTTTTATACTTTGTACTTCAGCCGCAACTAATTTCATTTAATATAAATAGGGATTGCCACAAACAAAATAAAGAAGCAATGTATAAAGATAGTGTAATCTAGGATACAATTTATTTTAGGGGAATTTCAATGTTTATACCTTGATTCATTCTGACACTTCAGCCTGGATGTTTCAAAAATGAGAACTTAAAATAAAAGATAAACCCATCGAAGTGGCCTAATCAAGTATTAGCTAAAGAAGGCATCCACTAATCTGTGCTCTAAATCAATCATTAAAAAGAAAAACTCTTAACACTAGGAATCATACACCAAAAACCATATGACACACTCGTTTTTAGTTCATGTGTTACGGGGTTTTTTCATTATGCAACTTGTAAATAGAGGTAAATATAGGGGGTTTCGTGCAATAAATCATGCGAACCACCACTTCCGGGTAGACCACTAGTAGCAAAGGCATCAAGTTGACTGGTAGCTCACAAATTTCAGCATCAAATTAGCAAAGTACCCCCAGCTAACATGGGTGGAGACTCCAATCCGTCCCAGTCAGGACTCAACAATTTTAATGCATTTAGGAAATTGATGGCAATGACAGATGATAACCACCACAAAGATGGAACTATCCGCCAAAATGACATTAAAGTTCAAGAATTCAATTATGTATGGTTGTGTTGAGACGTCTTCTTGAAAGTGAATATTTGTTTTTCAAAATCCTACTTTTATATCAACGAACATGTTATGCTGCAAATGTAGCGTGAGATAGAACATAACCAGAAAACGAAAAATTCCTTATAATTTACACCAAAACCAACATCTCAGATATCTAACTCTACACATTAGACAGCACTTCAAGCAATTACTTTCTTTTTCCATGGACTCTACGTGCTTCTTGTCGTCCCTAATGCTTTGAGCGAATTCTGATATGATATCTGCTACGAAAACTGTACAGGCCCTTTTTTATCATTTTCTTTTCGTCTAGAAAGTTGTTTGCAATCAATTATTCCATAGGGGGTGATTGGCATTATGTCGATGACAACCTGAAACGAGAGGAGGCAACAAGGAACCAATAGGCACTAAGCTAGACCCTAGAGGATATGGAAATTGTTCTAATCCAGCCATCAACTGGAGCTCAAGGCTCCCCAGACAGAAGAAAATTATCTTGGATTCTTATAAGAATTGATAGTGATCCCTCGAGGCATTAATGTCAATTAGGCAAACAACCAATATATTGTAAAAACAATAAACACATCCAAGAATCTCATGTTGAAAAACCAAAGAAAACTCACAATAGCATCTTGACACTTCTCCCCTGTGGGTCCAGATTAGCAAAGTATTCGAGCATAGAACTACCCGATTGCAGTCATGATGAAAACAACCTCCAGCTAATTCAACACAATTACGTCTCCGGTAGTCCTGTGAAATACCAATCCAAATCCAATTGAAAGAAGTCTGAAAAGGCAATGCACAAAAAGAAAAGAAAAGAAAAAACCACATGGCCTTTATTTTACGGTAATATATTCATATTGCACACTATTTCTAGAACCTTTCTCGCCGTTCCACCGTACAGGTTCGAAAAGGATGGATGAGCTGATCAATTCCTAAAAGACTTCTATGAAGAGAGATTAGACACAAGGCTCGAACTCAATGAAGGCAACCTTTCAATTAGCGAACTAATACAATCTACAAATTCCATTTCACACTCCATTCTAAACACATGGGGAAAATCAGAAATCGGGCAAGGAAAAGTAAGAGACAGCACAAGTTGGAGGTTGTATTTAAAAGGTGGAGGCCCATGATAGCATTAACTTGAGGAGACCAGGAAACAGAAATCAATGCAAGTAGGGAATATGAGGTTGGAAAAATGGTGAGCTCCGGTGGACACCATTCGGAGAAGGACACGCACGACTCACAGGAACAACAAAAGCTTCGTCTCATGAGAACCTTCGTTGAAAGTCATGATCCCTCTGCACTTCTCAATCACCCTGTTATTTACCACTCTTACACCAACTAGCTAGTGCTTAATGTAAACATGTGTATTCAATATCCCTAACCTCACGAGAAAAGGCATATTCCGCTATAGTTTAATCAGGAAAGAGGTGCCATACCAAAAGTTCAAGGAGGCTGACAGGGAAAACTGGAGTGTAGAGTTCCCCGAAATAATCACCACTCACCAATAAGTTTCCCCTGATACCAGGATGTAGATGACTTGACACTGAAAAGATTCCTGACGGCACGGGAACTGGATTTCGAGAAAGGCGGCATGATGCTCCTGAAGTACCTGAAATGGAGGAGGGACTTCGTCCCAAGAGGTTATGTTTCTGAAGCAGAAATAAACACATAATAAGGTGTCAAGGATGCCCCATCCTTGTTCTCTTTGGGCGTGCCACCATTTCCAGAGTAATCCTGATGTTCTCAAGCGTATGTCTCCATGGGACTCGTTACACTGCCTCTGTATTCGATCATATTTATTGTTTGAAGTTCTTTACTGACATGATTTCTTTTCTTCCCTCTTCCTCCTCATGGTGGCAGGATTGGTTGTCTATTCTTTTGACAAACTATGCTCAAGGAAGGTATAACTTCCCTTTGTTCCTTCATGTTGATCACAAAACAGAAACACCCAAAACTAAATGTTCCTTTCTAGCTGTTAAGATACAAGTACATAGTTTTGGAAGACTTGGGGGCTACTTTGTAAACTATAAGCAGTTTCAAAATTTACTTGACAAATAAATCAAAATTCAAAAGGAACTTTGGCTTTCATGAAGTCAGTTTCCAGAACTTCGGAAACTTGCATCAAACAGTCCAGCCAACTTAAAAAGGAACACAAGCTAACATTGTTTTTGCTAAAGAGCACCTTGATTCCTCAACATGGTATTAGACCAAGTGTGAGAGAAGGTCTTGAACTATTGAGGGTGACTAGCGCACCCATCCCCTTTTGGCTTAACTAGCCTCTCAATCAGCTGCTTAATCAGGCTTTCAAACAGTGCTGGAAACATTTGACTATAAGCAGAAACAAAACCTCGACACTAGTAAATAATCCCCCTACTTAGCCTCATATTTTCTCATAAACTAGATTACCTGCTGGAGAGGAGAGGTTTCTGATCATAGCAGACCTTGAAGGATGGGGAGGAGATATGCCAACAGCGACATCCGTGGATATCTTGGGCCTATTTCAGTTTTGCAGGTATTTATTCTCAGCTTTCATGTCTTAATGTCCTGGTTGTTCATGTTGTCCGCCTGCCCATTCAAATCCACTTTTCTGAAACATTACACCATTTTCACTACTTTAAAGACAATCATAACTCATAAGCTTATTGGCCATATCGTTCATATCTTAGCCACGAACCTCACTAACAAATCTGAAAGCAGTCATTTGTGTTTCACAGATGACATTTTGGAACATACGACATACATTTTGTCTTTATGGAAGCCGCCTCCTTAGACCACCATATTTACGAAGTATCACCTACAATAACAAAAAGCCAAATCTTCATTTCATTATGCAACGTTTCATGTACCATGTCAAAGTTAGGAATCCAATGCTCCATTTTTTTTTTATTTTTTTCAAGAGAAGTGAGAGGTACTTCTGCATTGGAAATTAAACTTGGCCCAAGATCATGAGTATTATATATTGTATTAAAACTAACTAGAAACAGAGCTTCCCAAAAAGAGGAGCTGACCCTACCAAGGGGCACGTGAAAGGCTAATGATGGAGTACATACATTATATATAA
>LIEC01008563.1:51712-64067 GCA_001925005.1 Drosera capensis | reverse complement strand
ATGAATAATGACTTGGTTGGGCTCCTTGCTTCAAAGCAACTGTACAGTTGCTTTGTGATATGAAGCCCAAGAAATTGCTGGATCAGAACTGAGCTCTCGATTTCCATGAAACAACACGACCCGAGCACACTCCTGGAACCCAAGATCATGAACCCTCACCATCGAATCGAAAGTGATCAAACCCACCAACAACAACTCGCGAGAGCTTACAGAACTCTCCCATTTTCGGGATGTGGACACAGACTCAACAGACGGTCCAAAACTACTGCATCAAATAAGTGAAATAACTGAGGCTTGCATCATAGATGAGTGATCAGTGTTCGAGATCTCTCTATTTGTGCTGGATGTCAACAGTACTGTTGCTCAGCTTGGCTTGATTCAATGTCCTCAGCTCACTCTCCTTTTAACTCCTTCTCAATCTTCCTCATCTCCAGAAATAACGCCAACTCCTCTTCGCAAACGAAATAATTCCTCCCCCCTCATTCTCCTCCTCTCTCACTAGCCCACTGCCCAGCCTGAGAATCGCCAGTAGGGAAATACAGGAGGAAATGCGAATGGAAAGGAAGCGAACACTGGTGTCAGTAACAATATTGCAGCACAAACATTCACATTCAGGGAACTAGCCACTGCTACAAAGAAATCAGGATCTCCCAGAACAACAACAAACAGCACGAAATTTCCAATCACCAAACCAGGATTTCCGGCAACAAATCCTCAAATCCGTCGATTTCCGGCACCAAACCAGGACCAGATCTGTGCGCCTTGATTCACTGTCACGGCTTTCCCAAGACAATGCCGAGTTGCTGGTCTCCAATTTCACTTGCTAGAAGTTGCTTCAAGATGGGAACAAGCTTCGTTGCTACCTCGACAAAACACAGAAGGTGTACGAAGAGCTTTCAGACTAGAAGAAAGCTCGCAGATTGTGATTGGTGGTGGTTGGACGGATCTGAAACGGATGTTGGTGTGTGGTGGCTGAACGGATCGGGACGGTGGCGGCTGGATGGCTCTGATACCATGTTAGAATACATAAACCTAATAGCCGGCATGGCTACGGTGGCAGCCGCCATGGCTGTCGCCTTTTACAAAGTAAAAAGACTAGATTTACATTTCTGGATGCTTGAACCCTAATTCCCAAGCACTGTATATATAGTACCAGGGTTTCACTTTAACAAGGTACATAAACTTAAAAGCCCTGACAAAATCTCTTATGTCGTCGAGTGGTATACCACTGAACAAATCCTTCTTGACACAATAGATACATAAATTTGATGATCAGATATATTAGATGATATCATGATCAACTAACGATACTTGACGAAGCCGAGAAAGGGTGCCAAGTTGCGAAAGCACTGCCTGCAGAACATGAGGCCGTACTTCCTGATGAGTCCGTGCGGGTTCCCGCACACGCGACACTGGCGTGAGCCTGCTCCATAGCTCTTAGGATGAGACCTCCACACATTAGAATGACCCATGGGCAAGCTTGCTTGATACTCCTTTCATTCCTTGTGGATTTGCTGCTTGTTTCCCTTCAAATGAGTAAGAGATGTATTGTTCCGATGAGATCAGGGTACATTTATTTATATCTGAAACTGAAAGTGTACATGGAAACATATATATCGGTGCAGCATGTCCGATAGCGAATTCGTATGCGACAATACCACGGTTTGTGGTACAGACAATGGGATCATAAGTTTTGTATTTTTGGAGTTAATGTCGGATGAATGTAAAATTGTTGCAATCCGCGGGATTTGACTGCAACTTTAACACGAGAAACCAGACAATACCAAAATGGACTTGATAAAACAAACACAACCACTATCTCAATCCCAAATTATAAACAACCTTTTCATCAAAATATCACATTTTTCAAGATAAAACTTGATTGGTGTAAGATTAAATGTCATTTTTTGAAAATTATCGTGAAATATTAATGATAATTTAATTTATGTATTTGAATCTGACGTCAATTACATAATTTTTTTGCGTTATTAAGACGATATACGAAATTTCTTAAAATAGATGTTAAATGATACAGTGATCGACAATTATAACACAGGAGGAGTAATATTATTAATCGGTGGCTCATATTGTCGCCAGTATAGTTTCCGTATTATCGATGGGATTTTTCCTTGCCAGGAGAACTGTGGTCAAAACCGTGCACTAACATGTATACATAATCCCATAATTGTAGCATTTCAAATTGGAAGCGTAAAAGATTACTGCCAACGTGCCTTCCACTTTTAGAATTCAACATGACATTATTGGACTCGCAACAACTCATTTTCCTATTGAAACTTTTGTTGGGTTAAATATCGTAGTATTCCATGAAATCATGATTCCCAATCAAACCACCCCTTGTTCTACGTTATTTTTCGGTTCCCATACCACCATGTTCCTTTTCTGCCTTTTCAGGCATTCCCACATGGAATATTCAATTCATCAAAGTCGAAACAATACTACGCGTTAATATTCTCTCATGATTAGGAACACGATATGTCACCATAATCTCCTCATTAATTAGTGATTGACAAGATAGTTAATCAACGACATACTGCAGACTTGCTTTTTCATGAAATGAAGGAGACATTTGTTACGAAGACTCATGGAATATTGAATTCATCAAAATTTAAAATATCGCATGTATATGACGAAGTTTATGAGTAATGTTACATTATAATAAGTTTACATCATTATGATATGCAATGAGTTGAGTAACTTTTCATATCGATCGTGAAAAAAAAAAAAAAACAGATTATATATATATAATAACCTATCAATCTAGATTAATGGGTTAAAAAATAAATATAATTCACGTGTGTATTTTGATCAGATCATATTTGAATTTTTTACTCTCCTCTTGAACTCCTTCTAATTTGGATCCCTACATATATGCCTTAATAAAGTATGATATTTTATTCATTCTATAATTTAGACGATCAGTTGACTTAACACGAAAATTTATATTTGTGTTGAATTTTTATCGAATTTGATAAAAAAAAATTTTAATGTTAGTGGAGTTTACTGTGTTAGTTATGAAAAATATATATATTATAACAGATAATGATTATTTTAAATTTTTTATATAAAAAATTATTAAATATTATATATATTTAAAAACAATTCAAATAAAAAAATATTATTTATATTACTAAATGATGAGAATAATTGTTTATGCGGTTTGTCTTGAACATTAGATCTTTTGTGCAGTAATATTCCAATTTCCAAAAGTCAAATACATCTCAACGCCCTCATGGTGTTCCGTGCTTATAGTGAAAACATTCTCCAATCACTCACCCTGTCTTTCAACAGCTATATATAAACACAATCAGACCAAAGATCTGATCCGCAAATTGCACAACGTAAACTCATAAAAAATTCTCGTTTTCCTTTTCCATTTGCTACATGCAGTTTCAGATCTAGTTTTCTTCTTCTTCTTCTCTCGTTTTCGCATAATCAGGTCCACAAAACTTTGAGGTTATACATTATTTTTGATTTCGCTGTTCAAATGGGTTCTTCATTTTTGGTTTTGTGGCAATTGGGTCGCGATCGATTCGGGATTTACAATGTGGGTTGGTCTCGATTTGTGCTAGAAACCCTTTATTAATTGAATTGAAATGGGCATTGATTTTGTTCACAAGGTGGCTGAAGACCAGATCAAGAAGGATCTCCATGAACAAGTTCGACTGGGATCACCCTTCTCATCTCCAGCCGACAAGCCCATCTGCTGTGAAGCAAGTAAGAGTTGTGTGGGATGCATACGAGGCAATCAATCAAGGATGCCCATATGCGGTCTGCATTCTCACCGAATGGGACGAGTTCAAAACCCTCGATTATCAGAAGATCTATGACAATATGCAGAAGCCTGCATTTGTCTTCGATGGCAGGAACATTATCGATGTGGAGGAGCTGAGGAAGATAGGATTCAAGGTTTACTCCATCGGCAAGCCATTGGAGGACTGGCTTAAGGACATGCCTGCCGTGGCATAAGTAACAACGACACCAGCTTATCTTACAACGGGCCTAGACACTAACGTCTAATCTGCTTATTAGTGGTGTAGATACCCTTTCAGGCTTATACCATGTTTTACTTTCACTTTTCGTTCTCTGGTATTCTTGCTAGTGCATTTGATGTATTCTTAGCTGACAGATTTGTATCTGATTCGAGATATGTTGGGATGAACTGAGTCCTTTTTCCTGTGGTAGCATATTTGGTTCATGTCTAATTGTTCTTTTTTACCTTTGTTCTTCTTGTGTCTAGACAGACATTGTTATTTGGTTGATTTGTTACTTATCCATGAAGATTATATAATTCGTGAGTAATAACATTAGTGAATTGGCTTATGAAGATAATCATACTACTAGAATATAGAATTGATATGGTCATCCATTATAGTATAACCATAGGTGCATCAAATATTCACCCGTAAGTACACAACAATAACAATCTAGTTATCTCGTCATAAACATATGAAATCTGAGAAAGACATAACGCAGACGCATCGGTTAAACTAATCTTAAATGTTTGCTTCCCACGAGTCATGAACGGCATACTCAACCTCAAAACTCATTTTTCTTTAAAACAAGATATTTGTACATCACTTTAGTAAGAAATCCAACTCCATATATATCAATCTGGTCAAATTATGCTATCGATTCGTCGAACATGATATCCCATCATATGACATAATAACAACATTACCATCATAAACAAACTTTAATAAAAACAATATGAATATGATATTTTCTTTGTCTAAAACAAGAGAGTCCGTTTCGGGATCATGTATGTACATATGTATGACAATTGACAGGCACCAGCGAAACCATGTCACATGTCCGCTTGAGAAAACAGAATCCATCGTGCTCGATCCAGTGAGCAGCCATGGTGACTGAGATCTGGAATTGAGATTCAGATGTTTCCCCTCTCGATCTCTCTCCTCCTCTCTTCCTCAACCACACTCTGATCTCCTCTCTTCGAATTCCGAAACCCTAAATCGAAATGCTCTGATCGCACTTGTGAATCCAACCACTAAAGCAAGTCATCGAGGAAAGACAGATCGAATCGCGCATTAACCTGTGAAAGAAATGGCGGATTCGCCTCATCATCATCGGGTTATGATCCTCTTCTTGTTATCTTTTCTCTTCCACTTCGCTCATTGCAAAACCCTCAAACGAGACGGTGCGATCTCTCTCTCTCTCTCTCTCTCTCTCTTTCTCTCTCTGTGATCTGTAGATCTAATTGTATATAATAGTTGTGTTATGTGTTTTTGTTGATGTATCAATGGTGATTGTTTATTGTATCGAGGAGGGATGATGAATAATATGATTGATGTTATGGTGTGTTTATGTGATGGTATTCGGCAGTGAAGGCGCTGAATGAGATCAAATCGTCACTTGGATGGAGAGTGGTGTACTCGTGGGTGGGGGATGATCCTTGCGGGGATAGCGATTTGCCGCCTTGGTCTGGCGTCACGTGCTCTGTGGCGGGGGATTATAGGGTTGTCACCGAATTGTAAGATGCTCTTTTCTAGTAGTTTGCTTTGTTGTTAGGAAATGCTATTCATTGTTATTGTTATGTAGTCGTTTGAGAACTTCTCGTTCTCGTAATGAATTGATGGAAGGGTTTTTATATGATTGTGACGAAACTTTCCGTTTTATCCTTATGAGTGAATATAGATAATGGAGTTGGTGATGAGGAGATATCAAAAATAGTATTAGAAAGACTTGTGTCTTGACCTTTGAATGATATATCAAACAATTATTTGTTTGGATGATTGTCTGATGCATTGGTGATTGAAGTTGCATTGACACCTACACTATTTAACTTGGGAAATTGGTTATTGTTTTGGGTTGTTAGAGAATTTGTTCCTCATATCCTTCTGAACTTGATGTTGAGGTTTATGGGGTGTTTAAATTTCAGGGAAGTGTATGCAGTCTCAATCGTCGGACCTTTTCCCATTGCTGTTACCAATCTCTTGGACCTCACACGGCTGTAAGAATTTCTGATTGTTGGCATTGTGTTTTACCTTACCCTTTTCAGTGCTCGGATTTTGAAGTCTTTGGTCATTGTAATCATATACAGGGATCTCCATAACAATAAGCTGACAGGGCCAATTCCTCCTCAGATCGGAAGGTTGAAGCGTCTCAAGACATTGTACGGTCGTTTTCCCACAACTCACTCTTACTTTTTGTCTTTTTTTGGCACACCTGACTGGGATTTATACCAAGTATTTTTGGATGCTTGTTTTTTTGTAATTTGATAGAACCTATTGATATTGATAGCTTCATGATTCAAATGTTATCATGTCCTGAATTTAATAGGAAATCTCGCTCTTTATTTTTTTGATGAAACATGAACTTTTGAATGGTGATTCGCTCACTTCCGTGTTTCCCCATCAGGAATTTAAGATGGAACAAATTGCAGGATGTTCTCCCTCCTGAGATCGGGGAACTCAGAAGTCTGACACATCTGTAAGAAACATGAACCCTATGAGGTTAATATATTTTTGGGATCTCTCTTTTGCTGCTTATTGAGGTGAATGATTCGGTGTACATTACATAGATACCTGAGCTTTAATAGTTTCAAAGGAGAGATCCCTAAGGAGCTGGCGAATCTTCCTGAGCTACGCTATCTCTACTTACACGAGAATCGTTTTACCGGGAGACTTCCTGCAGAACTAGGGACCTTGCAAAACCTTCGGCACTTGTAATCTTCTAAACTTCTTGCTCGATCATGGACAATGACTCCAACTGAAGTTTGATATCTGATTGGACAATGACTCCAACTGAAATTTTATATCTGATGAACCCTAATTATTCTTCTAGAGATGTTGGCAACAATCATCTGGTTGGCACGATAAGAGAACTTATACGAATTGAAGGATGCTTTCCCGCTCTCCGTAACCTGTGAGTCAATGTTATTTGAGAATTATAGATGAATTCATTTATTGATTTATTGATTGATTTATTTATTTGACAAAAGATGAATTTATGATTGTTCATGGTTGATATTATTATGAAGTTCTAACAGCTTTTATTCCCCCCCCCCCTCTCTCTGGCGAAATGGTTTAGATACCTAAATAATAACCATTTGACGGGTGGAATTCCATCTCAGTTGGCCAACTTGACAAACTTGGAGATCTTGTAAGTATTCTTCCCTTATTCGAGGCAGAAGCTAATCACTGTGTTTCTTTGCTAGGAATCTGCTCCTTTCCTTGTTCTGCTGGATAATGCAGTTTGTATTTGTGCCAGGCACCTATCTTATAACAAGATGACTGGAATAGTACCTTTTGCGCTCGCTCGACTTCCCAGATTAACTTATCTGTAAGTATATATCTGTAGTATCCTTCAACGCATGTCACGATTGGTTAGTTCTTTACATCATGTCACGACTAGACTATGTGTTTTGCCGATGGATTGATATCAAAAAGTAAATGGATGAAGCTCTAGTGAGTCTGTGATGCAATAAGAACTCTATATATACGCAGAATGTGGTCCCCAACCTGTAGAGAATGGAATCTCTATGTTGGTTATGTCACCATGTGGCATATTAGAGTTGCTTACATCAAATTTTCATAAAGCTTGATACCATTGTACGATTTCTCTATTTTAGTTAATTGCACTAAGCATTTATCTCTTTGTGATCAATCTTCAGGTATTTGGATCACAATCAATTTAGTGGAAGGATCCCTGATGCATTTTATAAGCACCCTTTACTGAAAGAAATGTATGGTCACTCACTGTTCAGATATATTACCCTCTGATTAAAGTGTCCTATTCAAGTAGCTTGGCTTAGTTCGTGAAAGAAATCTAAAGCCTTGGTTGCCTATGATCTTTCTGCAGGTACATCGAAGGGAATTCATTTCGTCCCGGTGTAAATCCTATCGGCATACATAAAGTCCTTGAAGTTTCGGATGCGGATTTCTTGGTTTAGTCATAGCACGGACTGTTTTCCTGTGGTACACCGAACTGTTTCGAAGTTTAACAGTTCTTCTAAAAATTGTAGTCCCATTAGTTTTGTTTTTAACCTTTTGGTTCCGAAACCTGCTGTGTTGTTTAGAGGTTTGTGCTGAGCATGCCTACAAGATCGAACCTGAAATTTCTGTGTGTTTGATGTGTTGTGTCTTCTGTAATTGGAATGAAAGTTTATTACTATTAAGCTCTGCTATGTGTATTGTCGTATATGCATTTCTCCAAAAGTTATAGTACGTCTTAATTTTGAGTAGTCTGATGATCTTCATGCTCCTACAGTCTTCTGACTTGATTGCCTCGAAAAACATGTCTCAGGTTATCGGCAGTGCAAAATGCTCTTTTACGCCAAATGTATGATTTGTATATACTGGTATGTGATTATAATTCGATTCATACGATTTCTTGTGCAAATAGAAATTGTTTTTATATGAAGAGTTTTTTATTTTAAAAAAAAAACATTAATTGATATTGTCTTCATCTCCCTTCTTGAATTTGAAATTCAAGTAGAAAATTGGCGATCAAGAAGAAATTTTTTTTCTTTGTATATAAGATACTCCCTCCCACCAAAAAAAAATGTGACATATTGACTGTGCGTACTTGACGAGACTAAGTTTGACTCGCATCGAAATGATCAAATATTATTTTTTGAAAAATTATCATGATACATTAATGATAATTTAAGTCATGTATTATAATCTGACGTTGGTGGCATAATTTTTTAATGTCGTTAGGACGTAAAACAGAACTCCTCAAAATACACGTTGAATGATATAAAAAATAAAAGTGTACGGTTATTTTGGAACGGGTGGAATATATGTATACCTTTATCTTTGCAATTAATTTTAACTAAATTAATGTTAACCCTAGATTAATTAAAAAAAATGTATGACTGAGGTTTAAAAATTTAGTCGGAACACAATTAGACCTTTATCTGTCAACACAAAGACAATGGTAAAGATTAGACATCTTATCCTTCTAGGTAAAAACGAGCAGTGAAAGATTTATTACTTTTGACAAAAGAAAGGATTTGTTTACAACTCTATAAATAGCACCCGTCATGAATTGCTTTCTCATAATCTAATTAATCATCTCTCTTTCAGGTTGGTTTAACGTCAGCGTCTTGCCACCTCCTCCTACTCTTCCTGTAACCATGGAGCTTCCACATCTCGGCGTTTACTCGATGCAGTACAATAAGGCCGGTCTTCCACCGGACGTTTTCATGACACGACTTCAGATGATCCAAGAAAATCAAGAAACCGCCGTCCATCATGGAGTTGCATCGTCTTCATCATCTTGGATGAATAATATTGGAAACCCGACGACGGCGCCTGTCTATCATGGATCATCTTCAACGTCTTGCATGAATAATGTTGGATACCCGATGATGCCCGTCTATCATACTGATGAGTATCAGCGGATTGATATGGACGATGATTGTTTCATGAGGAACTCAGAGATGTCGACGATGCCTAGTACCAGTGGTGCAACATCGCTGTTACAGCAAGGTGTTGAGGCGGCCAACAGATCAGAACGAGCGATTAAGTCGTCAGGGAAGAAGATCAAACATTGGACAGAACAAGAACACATGCTTTTCTTGATTGGACTCGAGTACTTTGGCAAAAATAAGTGGGGCAGGATGTCGAGGGATATCTTTCATGGGACGAAAGCGCCTGAACAGATAGGTAGTCATGCGCAGAAGTACTTTGGTCGACAGAAAGAGTTATACTCAGAATATGTTCAGGGAGGATCGTCAGGACAAGGAGGACAGCTTGATGTCGTCGGTTCTAGTGGCAAGAAAAAGAAGAAGTCGAAAAGGATCCACGACATAAACTGGGTGGATGAGCTTGACTTGAAGCGCTTTATGGACGATGGGTCGATATCCACAGAAATCGGATTACAAGTACTTTGGGAACGATTCCAAAAATCATCATCGATGCTTGCACTGCCTTCAAGTTCAGGGAGAAACCAATGATTCCTTATGATGAGACTAACTTTTCTTTCGCTTTAGATGATGAGTTTGGAAATCCGATGTTCGACTGAAACAATCAATGATTCTTTGGAAATGGTAGCTTGTCATGTGGTTTGTTGTGTTAATTAAACTGTCATTCAGGATTTTGTATTTGTAAACTTGTTCTGTTTTTGAAGTAGTTTAGTTGTTTCTGAAACTCATTGTTTTTTGCTTTCAAGTCATAATATGAATTTAGTTTGTTTCAAATTTTAATGTTTCGTCTCAGAACCTTCCTAGGTTTCGGCTTTCTCGAAACTAGCTTGTATGGCCTTGGTTTTTCTCTTATTCTTGATCCACATGTCGTACTCAAAGTTTCAAACCATGGAAACCAGTTGAACAAGAATCAATAGCCTGATTGGTCGTTGGGACTCCTGTCCAAAGAGAAGACATGATTAATATGAAAGTGAAGATCTCCTAATGTTATACATTTATGATAAGCTTGAGAACTACGCCGACCTGTGAGCGCGGATTAGCTGCCATCATTAAACTTGTACTCTGTCTAGTATCAGTATAGGTTGATGTAGTTGAAGATCCATTGGTGAAGATTATACATAATTTTTATGGAGCAGTGATTGTCCACTCTTCTCTCATGTTCAAACTTTCACAAAGTCATCTCCTCTTGTTTTAGACGTCTTTTGAAACTCTAAAACAGAGCCACCATTGTGATTGTGTTGGCTTCCTGTGAGAAGTGTAAAGTTGCTCACAACAAAGAGGTTGTTGCATGTAGTTTGCCGTGCAATGACAACAGGGAAGCAGCCAGAGCAGGAGTAGAAGTCACCAACATGGCGATCATAGAAAGAATCTGTAACAGAACGACGCCTTCTTCGAGTAGCCACGTCCCTGCTAAACATATACCCTTCACCAGAACCATAACATCCCTCCGTTTAGCACACATTATGCCAATGAATTAGACGGTTTCAATTGCACAAGCAAAAGCAGAAATCAGACAGAGGTGGTAAATGCTACAAAAGAACTAATTATTTACATTTTACGATGGGCATGAACAAGTTACAGATCCCTTATTAAGCTGTCCTATGACTTTGGTACCAAAAAACTTCGTAGCTTTAGAGCACAAGATCAGAGTCATTCGGGACAAAAATTTCACAAGATCTCGAATAAGAGAAATGGAACACTCCATGTAACATTGCCAACAAAAGGATCAAATATATATAATCAAAACATATACACCTGATTCAAGATAAATTCCGGTCCCTAGAAATCTTCAAGGAACAAGGATGACTGTCGCACTGTCGTTCTACTTTGCATATGTTGCAAAAGCAGAACTACAAACAGGAGAGAAATAAACATTAGAGAATGACTGGCGCAGAAGATGGGAACTCTGGAGCTCAAGAGTTGTCTAGATTCCTGGTATTGCTAGCTTGATTGAAGAGGTCCTGCAATGACACATACCCAGTCAAATACGAGACGGCTAAAATGAAAATATTCTAAACCAGATGAGATGGAAACAGAGAGCTCGACAATCAGTAGTATAAAATCAGGACAAAAAAGGCTTCTCGAGCATGAATATCATACTAAAGTCAAAGAACCACTCATACGGTGAAAATAATGAACATGCAGCATAAAAGCTTTTACCTTGTTACGCTTCTTGGCTTGTTATAAGGATTATCAATTAAATCCCGACCACTTGCATCTCCAATCATCTTAGTAGAAGACAAGTTATCTGCAATGTCCTTGAGACCCTGAAATAAAGGGCCACCGGTATAATAATTAGGTGCACATACTATATCAGGTATCCTTGGTAACAGTTGAAAAGATACCTGCTTCCCGTAAATAGATCCTTAAGCAAAGGGGATAACACGAAGTACAAGTCTAAGTACATTATGATTTTTAGAATCCTTGTCAGGCATTCACACCATGACAATAATTCTATATTCAAATCCCATGAACTTCATTTGCCTGACATTCTTGTTCATCATCAAGAAAATTTTGTTAAGGGCTTAGTATTAGAAGCATGACAATGATATGTCTATTCCTGCTAGCTAGTAGCCCGTTGCACTATATCTACAGTAGCATCATGGTCGTCAAGGGAGTGGAATATGGATCCCTAAAAGCATCAAGGCATTGTCTAGTGCTTAAGCGAGGGCTTCAGGCATTGAGTTCAAGGAAGCACTTAGCCCATCATATCGAATATGCCTACTTAACCAACCGCTTTAGGAACTTCTGACATCATTAGGTAGCATTGAAGGGTTTTCTTCGTTTAAGCCTTAAAGAACATCTTAAGTCTATCCTCAAAGCTGAGCAACGTTATACATAATAGTCTCTTAAGCCCAAGCTAGCTCATATGTTTAGCCACTCTTGAGCACAAATCTAGAAATAGCAGATCAGTAGAGATTTGACTTCAAAAAAGAACCAGGGTTG
>LIEC01008563.1:0-51692 GCA_001925005.1 Drosera capensis | reverse complement strand
CACTAGCCCACTGCCTAGCCTGAGAATTGCTAGCAGGGAAATACAGGAGGAAATGCGAATGGAAAGGAAGCGAACACTGGTGTCAGGAACAATATTGCAACACAAACATTCACATTCAGGGAACTAGCCACTGCTACAAAGAAATCAGGATCTCCCAGAACAACAACAAACAGCACGAAATTTCCAATCACCAAACCAGGATTTCCGGCAACAAATCCTCAAATCCGTCGATTTCCGGCTCCAAACCAGGACCAGATCTGTGCGCCTTGATTCACTGTCACGTCTTTCCCAAGACAATGCCGAGTTACTGGTCTCCAATTTCACTTGCTAGAAGTTGCTTCAAGATGGGAACAAGCTTCGTTGCTACCTCGACAAAACACAGAAGGTGTACGAAGAGCTTTCAGACTAGAAGAAAGCTCGCAGATTGTGATTGGTGGTGCTTGGACGGATCTAAACCAGATCTGAAACGGATGTTGGTGTGTGGTGGCTGAACGGATCGGGATGGTTCTGATACCATGTTAGAATACATAAACCTAGTAGTCGGCATGGCTACGACGGCAACCATGGCTACTGCTGCCGTCATGACTGTCACCTTTTAAAGTAGAAAGACTAGGTTTACATCATTGAGGTTTCATTAATCTAACATCAAAAACCCTAAAAAGTCTATATATAGTCTCGGAGTGGGCTTTGGATTGGGCCTTGAATTGACTTCGGGTTGGGCTCATGGCTCGGGCCTTTTTTCTTTCTTTAACAGTTTCATCACAAGGCGCATTTCGACAAATGACCAACCAATAGGCTCTACAAAGAATTCCCAAGAGTAAACTTGACCATCGGCCGGCACCAACATCGTAAAGCTAATGAAACAGTTACAAGATAGTGAGGGGAACATGAACAGAAGACGAAAGATATGTGGAAAGGCATATACCAAAGGTAAGAGAAAGAGATAGAATCTCGTGTCACATATGTTGTCATGATCAAACAAGCATTTTTTCCAACCGCAACGACAAGAAACGAGCACGCCAGAAATACATGAGAAAGGCCTTCTCCTGGTTGTTGGTCTAAGGGCAGCAGCTCATATATATACGAGCATCAAAAGCAAAGGCACAACTCCGGAGCTGAAATTTTGCAAGAGCTACTTACTATGCAAGTTCATGAAAATATGCTAATGGTTGGACTTCATGTATGAAACAGGATTTTTTCACATCAAGAAAAAGTTTAAGACTTCAAAACAAGTATACTACATTTCAAAACATGTCCGGGTTATTTTTGAGACTCAGATTTCTCATGTTAATTTATGTGTCTTTTGTTGTTATTCTCTTGATCTAATATCTTCAATCTTTTCTAATTATAATAACCACAAACTAGTATTTGATAGAGTGTAACAAAATAATAAAAAATCTCAAATAAGTACATTGCAAATTTATCTACTACAAATCAATTGACATGATGCACAAATCTAATTGCGTATCCATAGCCAAATCTGATGGTATAAATTACATCCGATAAAATTTTGAAGTTTAAGGAATCATAATTTTATTTTGAAAGGAAAAGGAAGATATCAACCGATTGAGCTTTTAAGCTCATAATTTCAGAACTTTACATCCTATCGAAACGACCTTGAAAGTCAAACATGTAGCATTATATAATTTTTTTTCTTTCATAGGCTTCGTACGCCATTGATATAGCAAGAAATAAATTCAAGGGCTGGCTCTGGTTTAGAATAAAGTCTATCCCCAAAGCTTTTAAGATTTGATATCGAGAAAGTTTACTCTGCATTGACCACCGCATAACACATGTTGATAGAATTACCATGATACCATCACAAATTTAAAAACACTCTTAACCAAAGCTATAGGAATTACTGCTAAATATACTTCTATAGAGCTTCTCATGCTCTGTTAACCACAGGCTACTACATAATCTGGTAGCAACGCCAAAAACTAAACTTAAAAACATGCTATATTTATATGTAGAGCAAATGAGGGGAAAAAAACACATTATTTATGTGAGATTCATAGGGGTATTAGAATATAAGACAGCATGATAACACCACCAATCAGGTGGTTCTGTAAAATTATACAAAGATCTTTTCTAGCTTATTATTGTGACTTAAATGTATTCTCCTTGTTTATAAGTCGGCTAAGGATCACCGCACAAGTACTTGTTATGGAGGAATAGTACGGGATCATCAAAATTCAAATTCAGTCGAGGGATCAGACTATTGTAAACGGGCAAAATGAATACACAATGCTGAGTAGATTGTAGGAGCAAATTTTTCAATGCATGCACTCTGCTGATGAAAACACACAACTTTTATATTCACTTGGGAGAAATTTTCCTAGTGTATCTGAAAGGAAGCAGTGTTCCTTTTATATACAAATTACAAGATAGGACAAAACGAACAGAAGATGAAAGATATGTGAAAGGCATACACCAAAGGTCAGAGAAAGAGATGGAATCTCGCGCTATAGAAATTATCTTGATCAAACAAGCATTTTTTCCAACCACAAAGACAAGAAGGGAGCAAAATGTGCCAAATCTTTCTGTTTTATTTATATGAGAATCGTTTGGAAATAAGAATATAGGATAGCATGATACCACCTCCAATCAGGTAATTCTGTAAAATTGTACAAGATCTTTCTAACTTGTCAATGTCACCTCGGCCTATCCACAAGCTGGTAAAGGAAAATCGCATAAGCACTTGTTATGGAAAAATTGTGAGGGATCATACAATTGCGAGTTCAAACTCTGAGGGATCGGACCACACAAAAGATTATAGCTTACATTGAACTGATCCCAAGATACGTAACCCAAACTTGCAGGAATGCTCCCATATATCTTGTTTTCGCTTATATCCAAATCTTCCATGAAAGAAGGGATAGTAACGTGTGAGAAATCAAAAGAGAATCGGTTTCTTGAGAGGCGGATGTACCATATTGCTTTGTCATGGCCAAACAAGAAGGACGCATCACCTGTGAGCTGATTCCCAGACACATCTATCCACTGGATGCTTATATTGCCAAAAGACTTAGGAATTGGCCCAGACAGATTATTGTTGGACAACACAATAGTGAGGGGATTCTGTTTGTTGAAAGAAGGGTCTAACCTGAATTCTGGGATCGCTCCAGTTAAGTTGTTACCATACAAGTTCAAGTCAGAAAGGTGCGGCAGTTGGCCGAGCGAAGATGGCATTGAGCCTGATAAATTATTAGTATTCAGATCAATGGATTGCAAGCTCTTAATCTGGCCGAGGAACGAGGGAATATGCCCGCTAAGCCTACAATTGCTAATTCTGATGTTCTGGAGATGTGATAGGTTGGCAACTGTGTCTGGGATAGAGCCAACAAGGTTAGGGAGATCAGAGAAGAACATATCCTCTAGGTACGCGAGGCCACCAACGCTTGGCGGTATCTGAAAGGGATGATCACTAAAAGAGGCAAAGAAATATATAACACGACCATCAGAGTTGCATTCTACTCCCCAGGACTTGCAGCAACCACCTTCAAGTTGCCAAGCATCTACAAGCTTTTGAGGATTGCCCAAGGATGCTTGGATCTGTAAGAGTATCTGCTTGTCATTTGGGTCACAGTCCCCCGAAACTAAATGGAATAGTTGAAAGATGAAGGAGAAGATGATGCCAAAGAAAAATAACAGACAAAATGGTTTGCCCATTTACAACATTGGCATGAGAAATATCATCAAAATGCTTTCTATGAAAAGATAATGGTGTTGATTCTCTCTTTTATAATTGAGGCATTGCGGCGATAGTTAGGTAAGGTCCTCCTATGCCACATAACATAGAAGGGGAACGTGCCTAACATTTGGCATGTATTAACTATTTTTATTTTATTTATTTCAAGTACAGTTAAATGGTTAATAGCAATGAGGGAAATAGTAGTACGACAAGACAACTGAAATCAGCATACATACATATGTAGTAGGTGCGATAACCGTAACAATTATATAAAAAAAAGGAGCAGTATCTAGGTACATATGGAGTAGTGCACAGGATAAAACACTACATAGGATAAAACATGGAAAAGAACAATCAAACCATTTGAAGTGGAGATATGAGAAGTGTATATCAGTGCATTGAAAAGAAAAAGGAAAGAAAAAGGAAAAGAAAAACAAGAATCCAATTACAAATCAATAAATGCCTAATTCCGATAGCAAAGGTCCACATTCTGCATTAAGGACAAAATCCATTAAATGAAAAAAGAGATAATTTATATATTTACACCTGCAACTGTCTTATTTTCTTTATACTCCCTACAAAATTGGGCTTTTCATTTTACCCCTTTATTAATAAAGGGTTACACCCTGAAATTCTATAAAAGATGAGATTTCTGAATTTTATTTTATTTTTTCCTTTTTTCGCAAATATGAGGGCTAAAATATCCATATAACAAGCTTCTAGGAGGAAGAGAAAGCATAAGAAAGAATCTAAGGGACATTTAACACAAGACTAAAATCTAGAATAGTTACACAAGACAAGACTAAGGGACATTTAGCTCTTTATTTGGCCAAGGAATCCTGGATAGGACCATTAAGCCTTGTATCTTCTCAATATTGCAGTCGGAATTAACAAGACAACTTATGAAGATGACGGAGATTAAGGCTCAAGAAGCATATATAACATTGCCATAACATGAAGTTGAAGTATGTGTTACTGTTGTTTTCCATGCTCAGATAGAATCATCAGAAAAGATTAGACAGGGTTTTCCTACCCCTTCCTCCCATGGCCATCACACTTGCGGATTAGAGACAAACCATCTTTAAAATTAAAAAAAAAAAACACTCGATTGAGGAAAAATCAAAAGGAGAAATTCCATGTTCTGCAAAATCTTTTATGTTTAGTACAGTCCACTCTAATTCAATATCGGAATTCATAAAAAAAAAAAAACAAAAACGTTTTGATACCTTCAACAATAGATTTTTCATAACTGGCCATAAACTCTGTACTTGAGAGTGAGATGGTGCTACAAGAAAAAGAGCATGATGATGTGTATCATACGGGAGTAATTATATCAGCCATGAAGGCAAATCAGAAACGTACTGACATACTTGTTATGGATTTCGATGAAAGAACACCAACAAAAAGATCACGAGATCTTTTCCAAAAGCCGCAAAGCATAAGATATTTGGAATCCTACTTCACAAACCTACTTGTAAAGCACTTTCCTCTCGTATAGTAACCCTAAACTTGAAATTCTTTCACATCCACAACATCAAACTGTTACTTATATACCTTCACAAAAACTTTAATTTCACACTCTTGAAATCAAAAATCACAACCACATCCAATCACAGATTCACAACAACATCTTCAATTACGCAAAAGATTTTTAAAATAAGGAAAATCGACGATTTACCTGCACGATGAATTGAATAAGGAAAGCTTTCCTCGGACTTGGAGAAAGGAAAAACCTAGCATCGTGATTTCCAGCAAAGGAAACGCTGGATTTGCGATCATTGAACCTTCACCGTTGAGCTTCGTCGTCTCCGGCGAGAAACAACGCCGAGCAACGGTCGGCGACGGCATTGTTGGCGAGATAGTTGAAGTACGGATCGGGATCCACGGCCATTGGTGTGGTGTTGTTGGCGTGCCGTGGAGTATTTGAACTTTGGATTTTTAATCAAACCCTTAGGTTGTTTTTGTGTTTTGATTAGGATTTTTATGTAGTTATTTTCATCGAGTGTTTTTTATGATTGATATTTTTTAATAGAATTTTGAATTCTTTATATATTTTTTGAGTTCGAGTGTCTAATAGTCTAATAACGATGCTGTCTATATATTAGGAAGAAAATAGAGTAACTTTACAAAGACCATTACACTACAAAAGATTGTTAATGGTTAATGTTTCTTATGAATTAATATTTTTCTTGATCTAATGTTAATGTTTTGGAATAATTCCCTAAACATACAAAAAGTTTTTTAAAAAAAGAGAAAATCATTCACATGAAAAAAGAATTCCGAAAAACTATAATTCATCCATTAATATAAATCCTTAACCTTATTCTTATCTCCATCCCAACCCCTACCACCACTCGTTCGTCGTAAGAATCTTCGCTAGAATCTGAGTACCACCAGAATCTTCTTCCGAATCCGGCCATTGTTGCCAGATCTATTGTTGGAATCCGACGAAACGACATTCCAAAAAAACAGAGCTTGAGTACAACAAAAGGGAGCGTCTTAAGAAAAAAGAAGAACGCCTTAAAAAAACAAGCCCAAATGATCCAAATTCTTATTTTTTTTTTAATACATAAACCTAAACTCAAAGAGAGCACCATGGATATCTTCAAAGCTTAACCCTTTATAATTACCCCAATTCCCACTTTTCCATTATGCAAACCCTTAAATTAGCACTCCCTCTCTTTATCACAGTTGTCGTTAGAAACACGAGATGATAACAATGCACATGAGAGCATAGCAAATCCAACAATCAACAACAAATGGCACAAAACCAAATGGTATAAACTCAAACTTTTTTTTTTTTGGCACAACCATGAATTCCATGGCCCCTTCACCACCTCTTCCGAACTCCGGAAACCTAAATCCAATCCCACCACCATCAGATCCCGCTCCAATTTTCGATAATTTCATCAATTGCTGCATCAATGGATCGATGGTGTTGGCTCCCGAAACAAGCAAGTTGACACAGTGGATTAATCTAATAAACCTAATTTTGGTATCAGAATCTTCGTTAGAGATCGTAAAGGAGAGCCTCGTCGATATTAGAATCAAAATTGGAGAGGTGGGAAAGTTATTTTTTGGGAAAGATGAATCGTGTGTATGATGTTATCCACATTTGATTCGGGTATGGTTGAATCCAGACTGGTGGTACACGGTGATAATGTGCAGGGAGAAAAATTAGGCGGGAAAGTTGAGAGACCGTCCCATTTTCTCGTTTTTCTTTGTTATTGCACACACTACAATTTAATCCTACAACGATGCTTTGTCTACATAGCACACACACAAGGATACCTAACAAACACGTGGTTATCTACCTAACAAACACATGGTGATCTACTTTTTCCCGGTCAAGGATTACCGGCTTACATATGTATTTGGAAATATTTCTCAAAAAGTGTAGTTGTAGGTCATTTATTGTAATGTTTTATTGTGGAAATATTTTCTTTTATTTTTTGAGTATATATACACAACCCATGTAACAAGTCAATGATAGATAAAAAAACGATTTAATATGATTTATAATTCTTTTTTTACTTAATATTTTGTCATTGGGGATTTTGATGGTGATGTGGGGCTTCTTCTAATACTAAGATTTTTTTATGTAAATTTATATATTGTTTATTGTTATTCTCTTAATCTATTATCTTCAAATTTTTTTAATTGTAATAACCACAAACTATTTGATAAAGTGTAACAAATTATAAAATATTTCACCTGCTTTTGTCTTGATCAGGATTGTTGGCTAATAACCTTGACATGAAATACGTGTGTACAGTACACACGTGTGTACAGTAACGCCGACCACATCACCGACCACTGTTCATCCATCGGCCACTGTTCATCTCCACGTTTTTGTACAAAAACGTGTTTAGCATAGCTTGTTTCATTCCTTATAAACAGCTAGATTTGTAAGGATAATATGTAGCTCAGATTGAATAAGAAAAACAAAGAAAAGGGACGGATTTGTCCCAACAAAGATCTGAGTCTCACCTACATTTGGTATCAGAGCAGGTGGTGGTGTGTGGAGAACCGGAGAGCAGATGAGTTGCAGAGGAGACCGGCCGAGGAGATATCGGCCGAATCCGACGACACGCAGAGGTGGCCGAGGCCACCAGTCAGCCACGAGTGGTATCTAGGCGCAGGAAGCGCCTCCACCACGAAGCCCGACGGCAGCCCGCTCGAGGCCCGTTCCAATCAATCAGATCCCTACTTGTTTCAGCGTGAGAAGCAACGCCAATCAACCCCAATCAACCACCGCATAGACAACACGCCACCCAGATCCACCACAGCCGACACAAACACCGCGCCCGTCTGTCAGATCCGGCCGCCACAGTCGATACCCCAAACCCCCCCGGCACCGGAGAGACCACAGTAGCGTTGGTCGTCATCATCGCCGACTACATCGCCTCAGTCTTCTGTCAACAATCCAATTTGCTCGGGCTGAGGAGAAGGAGACAACGAAGAGGAGTGCAGAGGAAGTGTGTATTTGTTTTTTGAGGAGATAAAGAAGGAAAGCACGGGTGATGGAGAGAAAAATAAAAAAAAGGAAGCAGGAGTGGGAGACAAGCACAACAGGATATTTTTGATTTTAGAGAAAAAAAACAAAAGGATATTGTGGTGTTTGTTTTTTGTGGTGGTCACGGGAGAAAGTGGAATTGGACATGATATAAGAAAAGTCAATATTTAAAGTGGAGGATTTGGTGGGTGGGCAAAAGGAAAAAGAAAAGAAAAAAAAATTATGTTTTAGAAAAAAAACATCATTGTTTTTTTTTTAAAAAGGAGTATTTAAAAAAAAAAAGAATTTAAAACAAAAAAAAAACGATTTGTTTTTTTTTTTATAAAAAAAAGGAAAAGAAAAGGTTTGTTTTTTTTTTTTTAAAAAAATCCAAACAATGTCGATTATTTCTCAACAGGTGTCAAAGGAGAGCGGCGGAATGTCGTTTAATTTTCCGATGCTGAACTCCTCAAACTACACGGTATGGGCCATAAAAATGGAGGCGATCCTTGATGCCCAGGATGTGTGGGAGGCGGTCGAACCAGCGGAGGATGATGAAGTCAATCCAAGAAAAGATAAAAAGGCGCGTGCATACATTCTCTAAGCAATTCCCGAAGATGTTCTTCTTCAGATTGCGAAGAAAACGACAGCGAAGGAAATTTGGGAGAGCCTCAAGACGAGGTATCTGGGTGCCGATCGAGTAAAGAAGGCTCAGTTGCAGACATTAAAGAGTGAATTTGATGCTCTGCGGATGACAGAACAGGAGTCCATTGACGAGTTCGCCGGAAAACTCAGCGGCATGTCCAGCAGGTTTTCCAGCCTTGGCGCAGATCTTGGCGATAGCGCACTAGTCAAGAAGCTACTCGACTGTGTGCCAGAAAGGTACTTCACAGTCGTTGCCGGGATCGAACAATTTTTCGATCTTGAGACGCCATAGGGCGGTTGAAGGCGTTCGAGCAGAGAACTCGACTCCGCGAGAACACCGGTAGTGGTGGGAGTCAGCTCATGTTCACCCGTAACGAACAACAGATACCCCAGAGGAACAACACAGGGGATACTTCGTCATATGGTCAGGAATACGAATCCGACACCTCAGACCGAGGCAGAGGCGAGTGGCGTGAACGAGGTCGCGGAAAGAGCGATCGAGATGGCAATTATGGAAAGTGCCTGGAAGGTGCGGGAGGCACCGGCAACAAAAATCGTGACAAAAGGCATATTAAGTGTTTCAACTACGGGAAGATGAGACACTATGCTTTGGAGTGTCGCAGAAAGCGACGGAATGACAAGAGGCAGTACATAGATGCTACTCCGGACGAGCCAGCGTTATTATTTTCTATGTCTCAGAAGGAGACACGAGCTAAGCAAGACGCCATACAACCCAGAGAAGAAAGGGTGGTGAAGGTGTTTTACCATAGCGAGAAGAAAAAGACATCAGCTAAGGATGTCTGGTACCTAGATAACGGTGCCAGCAATCATATGACGGGACGACGAGATATGTTCCAAGAACTTGATGAGAAGATCACAGGGGCGGTGAGGTTTGGCGATGACAATGTCGTTCAAGTCAAAGGCAAAGGAACGGTCGTGTTCCAATGCAAGAATGGAGATCAGTATATCCTCCATGAGGTATACTACATTCCTAAACTTTACACTAATATCATCAGTCTTGGACAAATGACAGAGAATGGAAGCAAGGTGAACATGGTAGGAGATGCCATAAAGGTGTATGACAACGGCAAGTTGCTGATGTTCGTGAAGCGCACATCGAATCGCCTTTACAAGATTAGTTTGGAGTTAGCCAAACCAATCTGTCTCCTAACAAGTTTCGAAGAATCGAAAGGTATGGGAGGCGCAACAAAGTTAGCTGATGGTTATTCGCCACCTGCGACAAGAGAGGGAAGTCCATCTACCTCGATTTTGCGCATAGAAGTTCCGGGTTCCCTCGACACCAGCAACGGTGAATTCCAACGACGACGATGACAAGATCGTCTACGAGCAAGGATGCCTAGACAGCACAGAGACAATGATGTGGAACTTCAACGCAAGAAGCCTAGTTCCCTCAAAAAAGCAAATTGGGTCGAATTGATATTTGGTCCATCTAAGAAGAATGGCATTGATAACAGCGAGAAAAAACCTGATGGTTTATCGGAGCAGAGGCTTGATAAGGAGAAAAGCAAGAAGGTTAGAAATCTCTTCAGACTCAGAAAAATTAGAATGGGAGAAGAAGCGGATTGCATTCATGCCAGGACTGCAGACAGGGATGCGACGCGGAAAGAAATGCTGTAAACATTCATGAAGGTGGGAAAAAAGCGGGAAGCTCTACTAACCAATATTCAAACAAAAGTGAAGAGTCTCGAAGAGAAGTTCGCAAGAATACAGAAGTAGAAAAGGTCATCGCATAGGCATTATGTGAGACCGAGTTTATTGCAGCCACTGCAACAGCATGCCGAGATCTTTTGGTTTAGGAAAGAGCCATGTCAAGATTAGGGGGGAGTATGTTGGCTAATAACCTTGACATGAAACACGTGTGTACAGTACACACGCGTGTACAGTAACGCCGACCACATCACCGACCACTGTTCATCCACCGGCCACTATTCATCTCCACGTTTTTGTACAAAAACGTGTTTAGCATAGCTTGTTTCATTCCTTATAAACAGCTAGATTTGTGAGGATAATATGTAGCTTAGATTGAATAAGAAAAATAAAGAAAAGGGACGGATTTGTCCCACCAAAGATCTGAGTCTCACCTACAAGGATGTCATCTTTTCCTTTAACAGGGACTTTCGAGTGATCTTCGAATGTGACTTCACCGCCGAGTGACTCATCTAGCTTTATGCAATACTCCTTGACATCGCAGATGTGATTGCTTGCTCCTGAATTTAGAAATCAAGTATGTTGGTTTTTGCTTTCTTGGCCCTTGGACACCAAGAGAACTGTTGAGCCATCTACTTGCTCATCTGTTGCAAAGTTGCTCTTCTATGCTACATTCTTTTCATGCTTGCTCCAACATTCATAACTGTAGTGACCATATTTGTCATAATTGAAGCACTGGATTTGTGATCCATCTCCTTGGTTGTATCTTCCACAATCTCGACCTCGTGCTCCTCGACCTCTTCCTAGAAGATTTCACTGCTTCCGAATAGTTCCATGATATTGATCATGATAGCTATTTTGGAAAGCTTGTCTTCTATGCCCTCTGCTAGGACTTGAGTTGCCTCTGGAGCCTCCTCTTCCTCGCCACCCTCGGCCTCGATCTCAACGTTTAGCTTCAAGTTATCACCTTGGCGTTGGTTTTGATTCCTTCTTTGCTCATGAGCTTGGAAGGAATCTTGTAACTCATCTATGGAAATAGTCGAGAGATCCTTTGACTCTTGGATTTCCACAACAATGTAATCGAATTTTGAGGTCAAGATCTCAAGACTTTCTCCAGTATTCTCACATCATCAAGTGTCTCCATTCCTTTTCAATTGATTCAACACTGTTTGAACTCGACTGAAGTAGTCAGCGATCGTTCTCGGTTTTTCATCTTCAAGTTTTCAAACTCTGTAAATAAAGCTTGAAGCCACACCTTTTTAACTTTGTCTGCACCTTGATAAGAGTTTCTCGGAACCTCTCATGTTGCTATCGAAGACCACAAATTAGAAATCTTCTCAAAGGTCGACTCATCTACCCCCGGTAGATTAAGAACAATGCCTTCTTGTCTTTCTTTCGTGACTCCTTTAGCTCATTTCTCCGAGTGTTTGATAAAACTGTTTTAGCAGCTTGCAACTCTGGCTCAACATAACCTCCTTCTATGAGCTCCCACAGATCTTAGGAACAAGCAACACCTTCATTTATATGCTCTAATTATCATAATTTGACTTAGTCAAATTCAGGATTTGTGATTGGATCATGTTCTCCATCTCTTTGGTATATTAGAAATGCGGGGATCATGTTACCTCTGATGCCACTTTGATAGAACAAAAATACTTGAGAAATATTTATTAAGAAACTTCACAACTTTGGCTTCTGCCTTTGTTCATGATTATTAAATACAAGAGAGAAGCTTGGTATTTCCTTGGCACAAATTTTCTACTTATATATTACCTAAGTTCTATACCGGAAACAATACAATTCATAACCATCTTATTTCTCCCTAGCGTTTGTTATTTTGCAAACAAAACTCATCCTCACCAAAACGTGTTTGATAACGAACTATTGTTGAGACAATATGACACACTTGATATCTACAATTATAGTCTAAGGTGTTGACAAGAGATCTAAGCATTCCGATAATGCTATCACAACATAACAAACCTGTTATCACAACTTCAACACCAACATTTTCCCGTGAAAGATATATGTTTTTTATTGATTGAAAAGCTGGATACAATATAATATCTCTTTATTGTCGAGTTAAGGTATTTATTATGGTAATCAAGTTCAATAGTAGATGGACCGTTTCAACAAAATTCAATTCACAGTTATCAATTAATTCTTACAAGATTCCTATCAAAATTCATATTACACCATCGACGATTGGTGAGAGGATTTACGGCATAAACCCGTATTAAAATTTGTAGTAGTAGAGAGCACGGGCTATTGTTTAGCCATATTACACGAAAAAAGATTATGCAATGACAAATATCAAAAGTGCCGAAATATATCATACTTGAGGGCGAAATCAACACAAAGTAGTCACGTAGTTGTGATCACATTGTGCATTCTGACAAATGACCAACAAATGGGCTCTATAAATTAAGAATGCCCAAGAATAAACTAGATCATTGGTCAGGACCAGCATCGTAAAACTAAAGAAACAATTATATGATAGGACAAAATGAACAGAAGATGAAAGATACATGGAAAGGTATACACCAAAGGTAAGAGCAAGAGATGGAATCTCGCGCCACGAATATTATCATGATTAAACAAGCATTTTTTTTCAATAGCAACAACAAGAAGAGAGCACGCCGGAAATAAATGAGAAAGGCCTCCTCCCAATTGCTAATCTAAGGGCAGCATCTCAGCTCATATATATGAAATGGGATCCCCGGTTGTATCTTTTGGTACAGCACAATGGCCGTATGGATAGGAGTCATTGGATTTTTTATTCAATGATTTAGGTTAATTATGTTGTAGGGTTTAGTGTTTTTTTTTTGTGTAGTTTTTTTAGGGGTTTATCTTTTTTATTGGGTTATTCATTCAATTTTTTATGTTTTATTTTATTTAGGGTTTATTTTTTTCTTAATAGGGTCTATTTTTTTTCCCACGATTTTTAACTGTTTTTCTTTCTTTTTAAAAAAAAAATTATGAAGAGCTTGCACAGCCCAATGGCTATTCCTTCTGGTATAGCTGAGGATTCGGAACCCATATATATGGAAGTGGGATCTCCTACTGTACATCATTCAACAACAGGATCGCAGTACATCATTTGGGCCATTGTATTTTCAATCCAATCATCGGGATTTTTTGGGGATTTTTGGGTTTGTTTTTGGGTGTATTTCGTTGTAGGAAAAATAATTTTATGCGTTTATTTTTTTGATAAGATATTTATAGCCATATTTTTTCTAGATTTTATTTGCTTTTAGGGTTTTTAATTTTCCATATTAGGGCGTAGTTCTTTTTCTAGATTTTTAAAATATTTTTTCCTTTTTATATATTTATTTTGGGAAAGGGTGCTGCAAAACCAGCTATAGCTTTTTGCTAGTGCAGGTGATCCAAGTCCATATAACAGCGCGCACACACACAACCACCGTGGATCCTACTAAATATATATGAGCATCAAAAACATAGACACAACTCTAGATACTGACATTTTGCAAGAGCTGCTTACTATGCAAGTTCATGAAAATATTCTAATGGTTTTGCTTCATGTATGTAATAGGATTTTCCACATCAAGAGATAGTACCTACTTTAGCACCTATGAGCAGCAGTCTCCACAAAAAAGATAAAAATAAATCGAGTACTTCATATTCCCAACAAATATATGATACGCTGAGTCAATACAAAAAATCTAATATGATGATGTAAATTCGTTTTTATTGTTACGTGGAAAAAATGACATAATAGAGTAGAAGGTCGAGGTGATTCGACATGGCCGTGCACATGACACATGGTGGTGCATCATGAGATGCTGGAAGCACTATGCACGGCCCAGGCCATGCTTCAAGCACACAAGCCATGCGGTTTTTGCTGGAGGTTTTATACAGAATATATATATTTTTATTTTGTGAGTATATATACACAACTCATGTAACAAGTCAATCATAGATAAAAAAAAAAAAGATCTAATACAATCTGTAATCCTTTTTTTATTTAATATTTTGTCATTGGGAATTCTGATGGTGGTGTGGGTTTTCTTCTAATATTCAGATTTTTCACGTAAATTTATATATTATTTATTGTTATTCACTCAATCTATTATTTTCAATTTTTTTTAATTGTAATAACTACAAACTAGTATTTGATAAAATGTAACAAACTAATAAAATATTTCAAAACAAGTACTACGGGGTTTAAACTAGAAGTTAATAGATGCATCCAACAAATTTATCTAGTACAAATCAATTGACATGATGCACAAATCCAATTGTGTATCCATAGCGAAATTTGATGATACACATTACATGATAAAATTGTGTGGTTTAAAGCATCATAATTTTATTTTAAAGAAAATGAAAGATATCAACCGATTGAATTTTTAAGCTCATAATTTCAGAACTCTTCATCAAAATGATCTTGAAAGTCAAATATGTAGCATTATATCTTCTTTTTTTTTTTCGTTTCATAGGCTTTGCACGCCATTGATACAAGGAGAAATAAATTCAAGGGCTGGATCTGGTTTAGAAAAAAGTCTTATCCCCAAACCTTTTAAGTTTTACTTTGCATTGACCACAGAACAACACATGATGATAGAAATACCATGACACCATCACAAATTTAAAATCACTCTTAACCAAAACTATAGGAATTACTGCTAAACATACTTCTATAACGCTTCTCATGCTCTTTCAATATTCCAACTCTGATACTACATGATAATCACAGGGCTACTACATAATCTGGTAGCAACACTAAAAGCTAAACTTAAAAGCATGCTAGACTTATGTGCAGAGTAAATAAAGGGAAAAGAAAAAAGGACTCGTGCAGAGACACACAAAATATACTAAAACTTTAAATTTTATTTATTTGAGATTCACAGGGATAGTAGACTGTAGGACAGCATGATAACACCACCTATCAGGTGGTTGTGTAAAATTATACAAAGATCTTTTTCTACCTTGTCATTGTGATTTGAATGTCTTCTCCCTATTTACAAGCCAGCAAGGGATCACCGCACAAGCACTTGTTATGGAAGAATAGTGTGGGATCATCAAAATTCAAATTCAGCCGAGGGATCAGACCACACAAAAGATTATTGCTCACATCAAACTCCTCCTAAGCTATATCACTGAAACTCTCAGGAATGCTTCTATATATCTTGTTTTTTGGTTATAGGCAAATCTTCCATGAACTGAGGTACAGTAATATTTGATAACTCAAGGCACGTGTGCCATATTGCTTTGTCATGGCCAAGCAAGAACGACGCATCACCTATGAACTGATTCCCTATCACATCTAGTCACTGAATGCTTATATTACCAAATGACTTGGGAATTATCCTAGACAGATTATTGAAGCACAACCAAATCGAGAGATTCTGTTTGTTGAAAGAAGGGTGGGTCTAATGATATCCATTCTGAGATGGTATTGAGCCAGATAAACTATTGTTACTCGAATCAGTGTATTGTAAGCTCTTAATATGGCTGAGGAATGAAGAAATATGCCCGCTAAGCCTATATTCGGCAATTCTGAAATACAGGAGATGTGTTTGGTTGGCAACTGTGTCCGGCATAGAACCGACGAGGTTGGGAGATCAAGGAAGGTCCATTATAGCTTGAGGACAAAATCAGGAAAAAAGAAAAAAGGGATAATTTACGCATTGACACCTATAACTCCCTTATTTTCATTATACTACTTATAAATTGGGCTTTTCATTTTACCCTCCTCGGTTATTATTTAACGAATATTTCGCCCATGAAATTACAAATAAATGATGAGATATTTGAAATTTTCTTTTCTTCATTTTTAGCAATTATGAGGCCAAAATGTCCATATAACGAGCTTCTAGGAGGAAAAATGAGGCATAAGCAATAGTCTAAGCTGTTAATTTATACAAAAACCAAGAAAAAAAAAAATGATGTTTCAGTCAAATGAAATGATCATGTAAAAGTCTGGTTATATATTGCTTACTAGACTCATAAATGTGATGATCATCTAAATGACAATATATTTCAATAAAAATCTCACCATACATTTTTCTTTATTTATTTTATGAATAACAATAGAGTTGAAAATTTTTATAACTCTCAAAGAATATTTAATAATTTTATATGATTATAAGCTCATTTTAAAGCAAGCATATCGTGAATATTAGCTTCGGAAGTTCCGATTCTTCCTGAGCGTAGAATATGGCCCAGAACTGGTGGATCGACACAAGAAATAATATCAACAACTGCTTAGCTTAACTTATAGCTTAGAAACTACTGGTTGAATTGGTCTTGTCTAAAATCTCCTTCTGATCGCACTAGCAATGATCTATAGTGAAGCTCAAGAGTATCAAGAAGAAATCTAGAGTGTTCCAAATAATCAATCCCATGCTATGAAAAATAGATGCAAAGCAAGGAGGTACTTTGTAAGGTCAGACGAGACAACATAAATAATCATGGATTCACGGTTAAAAATATAAAAATGAAAATATTACTCCTTATTGCTTTTGTAACGTATATATGAAGCTTTTAACACAAGACTAAAATCTAGACAAGTTGCGAAAGTCAAAACTAAGGGACTTTTAGCTCTAGATTTCACCAAGGAATCCTGGACGGGTCTGCTAAGCCCGGCATCTTCTTAACGTTGCAGTCAGAATTGTTTGGGAAACATATTAAGATGACAAGGTTAGCCAGGTTAGACAGGGTGTCCTCCTATACCTTCCTCCCATTGGCTATTACATTTGAATGGTAAATACTATTTGTTGAATCTAATGTGTTTTAATGATTACAAACAGGGGTATACTAATTATGTTTTGAGTTTATGTATGTGTAGGTCCATATTTAGGTTTAAATGTTGAAGAAACGAATGGAGTTTTTGATAAATATGAATGTATCTGAAAATTTTTGTATTGCAAACAAGTCAATTTCAAGATCATGCATTGGAGTTTGATGTAAATGTGCCTTATGGATCAAAAATCGCAACTCAAATGAAGAACAAGATCTAGTGGATGTAGAATGAAGATTTACTGTATAGATATTTATATAGGACAGTAGGACAGTAAGATATGACATCCTTATTTTACCGTTTGAATTATTGACCACTTATGTTCAAAATGATTAACATCTCTTGGGTTTTAGAAGAGTCATCTTTTATGTTTGAAAAAGGTATTTTCTGTTTGGCTAATGATTTTCATTTAGAAAAATATCTTTTAAAGAAAGCTAAGTAATGGATGTTAGGGATAAATCTTATTTGATACATTTTTTGAAAACATGGTAAAAATTTGTTTGACTAATTGTTCTCTCTCTTCCACGTTCGTCCACTCTTCCTGATTTGTTGCAAGTGAGTCAGTTATTTAGCAAACGCTGTAAACATTTTGAAACTCACGAATCACATAGAGTTCAATCTTGATGATTCGAAAAAGATTTGAATTCTGATTTTATGATGAAGATATTCAAATGAATTCTAATCTTAGTACTGTTCATTGTTCTCACTTCTTAATATTGATGTCAAACTTTGGACATCCAAAGATAATTAAATTATATGATCGAGTCATTCGACATCGATCAAGCTTATGAAGCTATGATTAACGGGTCCTCCTACACCTTCCTCCCGTGGCTATTGCACTTGTGCATATGAGATGGACCATCTTCAAAGAAAGAAAAAAAAAAACAAAACATATCCATCGAATCCCGTCAAGTACAGGGTGTTGGAAGAACACCTCAAAAAATAGGATAATATACCCAATCTTATCCCTATTTTTATATAAAAAATTTGTTTTCTGATGTCTTAAGATGTCGGATCCCTGACCTAAAGGTTAGAAAGGAAAACATTTGCATTAGATAATATGAAATGGAGAAATTCCATGTTCTACAACCTCAATGATGTTTACTACAATCCCTCTCAAATTCAAGATTGGAATTCTAAAAACATTTTTTTACATGTTGGCCATAAACTTTGTACCGGTGACATGGCGCCCAGGTTTTACTCGTTAGCCATGCTACAAGAAAAAAAGCATAGTGATAGATATCATACACACACAAGTAAATTGAAAACATAGTTACATGTAATCAAAAGATGCATCTCGACGAATGATTAAGCGATATAAAAAAGAAGGCCCGAGGATGAGCTGACTGTTGTCAAACTGCAGCACAAGAAAGGCCGCTAAACTTGACAAACTACAGCAAGATAGCTAGCTAGGAGCGACATCAACAGGTGCATAAGCTCCTATGAAATGTAGAGAAAGAGGTGTCAAACGAACAGATTTCTTTCACCAGCCGCAGAGCGCAAGACATGAAAATTCTACTTGTTAAATTAATAGGCTACATCAAAAAGTTCATTTTCAAAAGGATGACCGATCATATGGCAACCCTAAACTGGAAATTCTGATCACACATCCTCAACATCAAACCACTACATATACTATGCTATCACCAAACCCTAATTTCACAGAATTTATAAGGCTTTGTAAAATATAAGGGTAACCGAGTCAGAATTCGCTTCAGACATGACTTCTGCTTCAGTCATAACCTCTGCTGGAAAGTGGAGACGGCTAAATATAGGACAAATATAGTGGCAACTAATAGAGCAAAATTTTGAAAATACAAGTACAGGAGAATGTGTATGATACAAAATCTGTATCCTTTGTAGTACTCCAATTCCGGTTCATACTACCTGCAGGATCAACAATAACATTGATACTGCGATCCGACCGTAAAATCCCATTTTTATCTAGTTTACAAAGGTTACTCCGATTCTACAATATCAGTACTTTCAAATTCATGACATCGTCTCCATGATGACACCTGAACTATTCAAGGCTCATCAACGTCGCAAGTTAAGAAGTCAGAGGCTATTCAATACAATATCGATTTCATATCTTAAAGTGTAGATACATCATAGATCTATGGATTTCACATGACCAATTTAGAGAGCTATGCAATGAAAATGAAGTCTTTTTTTCCACTGTATTCCTCTTATCAGGATAGAACGCACTGACATAGCTGGATTTGACTTGAGAGAAATTCATCATAAAGATCAAAATACTTGGTGGCATAAGACAATGTGATGACGTCAATATATTGTGACGGGTTTTTTAAACATCTATCTGGTTAGTATTTCACTTCACTGAATCCCAGTAAAACTTGGATTGGATAGGTCCATCGAGACGAACTTTACCGATAAAATTTAATCAGATGTCAAAAATGCTTACCAGAGACGTGCTAACTGAGATGTACACAGCCAATGCATATAACTAGGTAATGATCTGGTAATATAAGGTTCTAACAATCAAGTTGATCTCCAGATATTGATTGCTACGGTAACATTGACTGCTAAGGTATAAATATAAGATATACTTGACTCCTAAGGTGGCTATACTTATGATTCATGCTCATAGTTAATTATAGTAGGAGAAACATAGAATGAGAAAGCGAACCTGCACAAGCAAAATACCCTGATTTTCATATTGAAATCTCTGAAAAATAAGGACCCATCCCTAATCAATCCTGAACAACCTGAAAAGGAACGTAACAAAGAGGAGAAAGAAAAAAGATCAGTGACAATTTTGAATTTGCTCGACAGTACAAGAACTTGAAAATGGCTGGATCCCTGAACATAATAGAAAATTATACAACTAAATAAAACCTCAACCATTGGAAAGCCAAATAAAAAAATCCGAATACAAACCATTTACATATAAATCCAGAAACACTAAAAAGACCATATTGCAGAAGGAAACTGACTCTAGATAAAAGCAATCACGAGAACACAAAGTGAAGCCACCGTTTGGGAGTGAGTCACTTTACCAAGAAAACCTTAGTCTATCCTGCTTGTCTCATTGTTTCTAAACAACCTGCCGAATTTCATCAAATAACTCCAAAACCAAAACATTATTTCTACTAATTTCATCTATGTAGCATGGTAAACATGGAAGTTCAGTACAAAGATAGATATGTCTTGTAGCCTCATAAAACCCTACAACATAATAAGCATGATAAAGCCAGTTGATGTTCAGCACGCGCCAAGGAGAAATTAGGCTTAAGATCATGATGCACCCTTCATCGTATGAAAATATATAATTATCCCGTAAATGCTGGAAGCGTAATATATTCACGACTTGGAAAGATAGAAAAGTACTGTACTAGCCATAACAAGGGGATATCATATACCTACGTATATGCAATCACCTCACAGCTATACATAATTCGAGCCATCTATACAATTAGGACGCCTTACTGATAACATAAAGAAACTATACACCATCTAAGTTACAATGCTATGCATCCAAACCCATAAACAACCAACAAAATAAGCGTAGTGTTCGCATACACATATTCACATCCAGGTTCGTACCTATCAATTAAACCAAACATATCAACACACAGGTCCATACACAACATTATTGAAAACATAATCAGTAATTCTCCATGATCTTTGCACAGTCTTTTTGGTCAGGCACAAAGGATCTCTAAAGGCATGCCTCCTCCTGGAGGAGCTTGAGTTGAAGGAGCTTTCGAAACACGATATTATTTCACGCAGACCTAACGATGTACATCAGGACTGTAAACGAGATTCTACCCAGAACCTTCCTCAGTCTCTTTACAGCCAACCTTCTTGCCATAATACCAAAATTCTGTGCACAACTCATACTAGGATACTAAACCCTGCACTTCGCATCCCACTTCTTAACAACCTCTGTGATCATAGGACATCCGAAGAACAAGTGGTCGTGGGTTTCATAACCATTCTTGCAGAAAGCACAAAGAAGATCCACCTGAAATCCCATATGCAGCAGTCTATCCTTGGTGGTGAGCCTATTCTTGACAGCCATCCAACAAACGAAGGAACATCTTAGGATATGGTACTTTCCCTAGATCAGTTTATACCATGAAACCCTCTTTCTCTTATTCCTGATACACTTCCAAGCACTCATTGAGGTGAACATGCCATTACTATGGGGCAACCAGCAACAGACATCAGATCCCTCATTTATAGCAGGCAACTCCATACCATTCAACATTGGAAGAATATTACGAGGAAAGGCCTATTTTCCAGCTTTAACAAAATGGGAAACCTCGAGTTCCTGTAATATCTGAGGAGATAGCTATTCTGACTTCTATGATACAAAAGAGACAAATTGCACCAGTCATCATACCATAAATTAATGGAAGCATCATCACCAACCTTCTATTTTAATTTACCTAAGAAAAAAGGCCTCAGTTGGAGCAGTTTTCTCCACGTCCAAGAACAGTTCCCAGGTATTTCCATAGACCAAAACTCACCACTACCAACTAGGTTCTCATAGACCCATTCACACCATAAGGACTCCTTATGAGTCATCAGATGCCATATATGCTTCATTATCGAGGCATTGTTCCATTCATCAAGGTTTCTCAAGCCTAGACCACCTTCCTTCATAGGAATACATATAGCAATCCATGTCACCTTCCCACCCGCTTTATTAAGGGATGACCCCTTCCATAGGAAAGATCTACACACTTTATCAATTCCCTTAGTCATAGCTTTAGGCAAGATAAAAGCCAAAGACCAGTGAACCTGAATAGCCCACAGCACAGCTTTTATCAGTGTCAATCTTCCAGTATAGAATAGACATTTATTGGCACAAGACTGAGCTCTCTTTGTTATTTTCACAACCAGATCATTACAATCAATAGCCTTCAATCTACCAGGTATCAAAGACACACCCATGTACCTTACAGGCAATGTGCCACATAAGAATCCTCAGCTTCGAGGAATCTGATCCTTATGTGCATTTCCGTCTCAAGGGAAAAATATCTCACTTTTGGTATGATAGGCTGAAGGCCAGATAAGATCGAGAACGAGTTCAAACCATCCTTTAAGCATTCAGCAGATTGCAAATCACCTTGATAGAAGAGAAGAATATCATTAACAAAGAAAAGGTGACTTAGCCTTGTTTTCTTGCATATCCGGTGATGCTTCACTGTAATAACTATTCTTGTTTCTTGAGTATCCCTGTGAGAATTTGCATGGCAATAACAAAGAGATATGATGGCATAGGATCTCCCTGTCTCAATCCCCTTCCACATCTTAAGTATCTACGAAGCTCTCGTGAGAGGTTTATTGAAAACATAGGAGTGAAAATGACGTGTTCAATCCATTTGATCACCTTACTTGGAAAACCAAAGGCCCTTAATGCCCTTAAGAGAAAAACCCATCCAAAAGAATCATAGGCTTTTTTTATATCCACCTTTGCAACCATACGAGGAAGGTGAAAAGGATGATCATAATGCAATAATTGAAAGACAAGGATCAACTTCCATAACAACTTGATACTTGTATCTGTTGGTTAGACTCAGATTTTGGTGGAACAAAGTGTCCCAAATTTCAGATTTACCAAATGTTGGCTTGAATCGTGATGGTGGTGCATGGAGAGACACTGATTTGGTGGGAAATCTCCCGATTTTTTGTTTTTTCTTTTAGTGATTTATGTCCCTTTGAGCTCTACCCCTGAGCTTAATTACAATCATTCTAACAAACTCCTATTTATTGGAGGAGGAAGACGGTGCAACGCCTAACAAAACAACAAAGTTTGCTTAGTGCGGAAGTGAAAAATGAACAATGTAAAGGTGGGCTTTACTTTTTCAGGTCAAAGATTACGGTTTTCTTCCATGCGTGATCTTCTTCTTTTTCATAGTCAAGATTATCAAGCTCACATGCTCCCCCCTAATCTTGACATGGCTCCAGATCACGAATATTCATCACATGTTCCTTAACCATAGAGCTTGACATACCGCTGCAATGGCTATCATAAATTTGGCCTCTTATAATGATAATGCGATGGTTTTTTCTACTTCTGTGTTCTCGCGAGCTTCTCTTCCAGACCCTTCACTTTTGTTTAAAGATTGGTTATTAGAGCTTTTTGCTTTTTTCCCTGCTTCACGAACATTTTTAGCACACCTTTCAGCGTTTTACTTTTTTCTGCCGTCCGGACATGGATGCCATCTTCTTCTTCTTCCACGTCAGATCTCTTGCGCCAAATGAGGTTTCTAACCTCTTCCTTATTGCAGGAGATGTCATCTTCAGCGTCGGCTCAGTTTTCCCTTTTTTGAGGGCACCAGAATTCTTGCGTTCCAGATCCACATTATCTTATGGATCGAGGATAGTGCTAGGTTCGACGAGATAGCTATAATTGTCTCTGCGTTGTCCTCTGATCATCTCATGCATTTCATCATCAGTGTTATCCGCCTTAGCTGCAATAGATTTTACCTCTTCTGACATAGGTGGCGAAGAACCAGTATCAACGGTTGACTCTGGTTCTGTTGCGTCTGTCACGGGTGACATAGACACTACCACACCTTTCGATTCTTCGAGATTAGTTAGGAGACAGACCGAACGCCTTCAATCGTCCTATAGCCTCCTCGAATAGCATCGTCTCAATATCGAAAAATTATTCGATTCCGACAATAACTGTAAAGTATCTATCAGGTACATAATCGAATAGCTTCTTGAAGGGTACGGCATCGTTAAGATCTCCATCAAGGCTAGAAAACCTGCTGGGCATGCTACTGAGTTTTCTGGCGAAATCGTCAATAGACTCATGTTCTGTTATCCGTAGAGCATCAAATTCACTCTTCAATGTCTGCAACCGAGCCTTCTTTACTCGTCTTCAGGCTCTCCCAAATTTCCTTTGCCATCTTCTTCTTCGTAATCTGAAGAAAAACATCTTCGGGGATTGATTGGAGGATATAAGCATGCGCCTTCTTGTCTTTCCTTAGATCAACATCTTCTCTCTCCACTGGTTCGACTGCCTTGTAAACTTCTTGAGCATCTAGGATTGTGTCTAATTTTATTGCTCACACCGTGTACTTTGAAGAGTTCAGTATCGGATAAAGAAACGTCACTCCACCGCTCTCGTTTGACGTCTGCTGAGGAACAATAGACATTTTTGGGATTTCTTTAAATTCTTTTTTTTTGCTTTAACAATATTTTTTTTTTCGTCATGATTCTTTATACTCCTTTTTTTTCCTTATCCTTTGTTTTCTCCCATTCCCCTTCTACTTTTCCTATTTTCACGCACCAAACACTCAGCTGTTGTCTTCCACTTCGCCTCTCCTTTTTTTCACTCCTCACTACTCACGCCTCCTCCTTATCTCTCTCCCTTTCCCCCAAATCTCGCCTTAGCAACCATGCCATCTTCCTCTCGTCGTCCTTCTCTTCTTCCCGTTGCCTCCTCCTCCTCACTCATGGTGGATGTTGATAATGGTGACGACAAGCGACGAGATCGAGGTTCATGTCGCCTAGGCTGCGGAAGGCGAGTGAGGATGAGCAATGGTTTGTGAGGGTGGCCCGGAGTCTTGTTCATGAGGGTGGATGATGGTGGATGTCGTTGGCCGTGCACTGTTGCGACGGCTTGGATCAAGATCTGTATACGGCGGTGGCTTGAGATCGGTTCGTACGGTCTCGTGGTGGCCTGATTTTGGGCAGCGACTGTTGTTCAGATATGGTGTTCGGCTGTGTGCGCGGTGGTGGTGTGGCGATGTTGGAAATCGGCTCCCTGCGATGTTTGTGGGTCGGCCTACCTCCGTGAAGGTTGCTGGTGGTCGGATCTGGGTGTGGGTGGTTGGATCTTGGTTGTGCTCTGGTCACAGGATCCAAGGGTTCTTATACTCACCGTATACGTGCTCAATCGACAAGATGAGGATGACAGTTGCCCATGTCGATCTTGGCGATGAGGCTAATGGTGAGTCCGTTGGTTAGCTCTCGACCTGCCTTTCTACCTCCCCCTCGTTGTCCGGCACCGCCGCAACACTATCCTGGTCTCCAGCCACATCGTCATCTGGTTGTGGCTTCATCGATGGACATCATCGGCTCTGATATCAAATGTTGGCTTGGATCATTATGGTGGTGCATGGAGAGACACTGATTTGGTGGCAAAATCTCCCGATTTTTTGTTTTTTCATTTTATTGATTTCTGTCCCTTTTGAGCTCTACCCCTGATCTTAATTACAATCATTCTAACAAGCTCCTATTACGGAGGAAGGCGGTGTAACGCTTAACAAAACAATGAAGTTAGCTTAGTGCGGGCGTGGAAAATGAACAGTGCAAAGATATGCTCTACTTTTCCAGATCAAAGATTACGGCTTTTCTCCATGCGTGAACTTCTTCTTTTCCATAGTCAATATTATCAAGCTGATAGTATCTTCCTATCTTGTATTGTTAATGATTTGATTTATTTCTGTTAAAATTAGATGTAATCCCTTTAATTTAGGATGGCTCGTGAAATATTTTTGTATAGTTTTAGGTTAGTAATTTAAATGCCAAAACGCCTTTGCTGGCTAAGTTGGCTTTATTGTTTTCATCGCCTCTTCCTTTTTATTACATGGGGTGCCATATTATTCGCTGAACAGCCTCACGATCTACAAAATACCCACTTCAATCCTCAGTCTCTCCTACCCAACACAATCCACACAAAAGAACACTACTTAAGCTGGAAGTCTCAATTTCTTGTAGTTCTCAATACTCATTGTCTTGAAAGCATAGTCGCCAATCAAACTCTTCAAGACAAGATGACAAATGCAAAGTATGTGCAGTGGAAGAATACTACCAAACTTGTCCAAGCTTGGATAAGGGCTGTTGTGTTTCCCTCCATTCAAACCATTCTGATCTCATGCACCAGATGCTTGGGATTTGCTGGCCTTGGGTTTACCTCATCATCCAAATGTCGTGTGCATTCTCTCAAGCCTTAATTGAATGCTCTCAAGAAAGGTCATGATCAATCGATGCTTGATTAGCTCTTACATGCCAAGAGTTTCTTAGATTTGCTGAAGTCATGTGGAGGCGACATGACCCAACCGATCTCAATGATCTCAATGTTTATGGTCTTGGGTTTTCTTATCGCACCATCAATTCAACTTATCATTGTAGTCACATTGACACCTATGATGCTCTTCACGATGCCCTTATCCATAAAGACATTATGTATCAACTCCTTGCATATCTCTCACTCACCACGGGTGAAGCTCTTGTTGCTCTCACCTCTAAAAGGTCTTCAAAACAAAGCTATATTAACCCAAAGAAGAAAGAATTCAACAAGAAGGTGAAAAACTCTCTTGGTTCCATTCTTCCAACACAATCAGACCCACCTCTCTCCTCACTAAAATCCACCCCACACCAAATAAGCAAGTCATGGGCCTCCTCTGCTTCCTACACCACAACATAATGCTCAGATATGTCAATGGTGTGATAAATTTGGTCACACAGCGAAAAATTTCTTTCGCTTGACAAACATTGCAGCATACTCGACGATTGTTATTGGTCCCTCTAAACTAGCTGATTGGTACTTCGGCTCAGGAGCGAGAAATCATCTCGCATATGTAAACATTGGTTAATTTAATTTGACCACAGACTGATATAGAACACCACACTTAAGAGCATAAACATATACAGGATTACCTTTGGAGCTTTTCACAATTCTAAGTTTAGATCTGCAATGAAAATAAGTATGCTAGAAGGGGCTGGTACTACTTCTCCGATGATCTCGATCACTGGCTCGATAAGGCACCTTGTACGTTATTTTATTGTATTTTTTAAAAGATTGCGCATATTTTATTTTCCAAAAGATTGCGTGCATTTTATTGAAACCGATTGGTCCAATAATACTCTTCAAGTCGATCCGGTCCCATAGAGCTTTAAACTTTGAATCATGGTGACATTGCACCTTTAATCTAAGCTATACAGGACCTTCCACGGTCACAAAGTTTTACTCTACTGACATGGATTTAATATGATAGTGTGGTAAGTCGATAACACTCAATGGGTATCCTGATGTGTTTAAAGTACTCCAATGAGTATCCTTATGTTATCCTCTTATCGATCGTCTATTTTCTCTTACCTTTATGCATTACCGCAATGAGAAAATCATTGGTTCAAATGAACCCTTGTATGTCTCAATTTTTATACCATATGATGAACTATATTGTGTCTCAAGACATACGCTAAAGGCTACCCCAACCTTTGGCTCAAGATTAACACCAATCCTGAGACTTTCAATATATGAAGTCAATATAACTAAAAATGCATGCACTTTATTTGACTTCAGTACAAAAGTACAATAGAAAAGATAAAATAAAAGCAGAAGAGCATACAAATTACATCACTCCCACTAAACATATGTATCCTAAGATGCCTCTAAGCCCATACTAGCAACATGTCTCTCAAAGACACAAGGACAAAGCCTCGTTAGTGGATCTGCAACCATATTATTTATTCCAATATGCTCAATTGTAACGTCACCTCTCTTGACCTTTTCCTCGAGGGCTATATATTTTACGTCAATGAGTTTAAACTCTGTGATACTCCTATTGTTGTTAACAAATAACACAATGGAGTTATTATCACAGAATAATTGGATGAGTCTAAACACAAAATCAATAACATACAGCTTCTGTATAAAATCCCTAAGTGAGATGGCTCGATTCGCTACTTTATAACATGCTATAAACTCTACCTTCATTGTTAAACACGAAACTAACTTCTACTTTTCACTTTTCCAGGACACAGCTCCACCTGTCATCATAAACACATAACGTGAGGTGAATTTTATGTCATCTGGCAACTGGAAAAGACAAAATCTATATAGCTTTCAAGATGTAGATTCTCCTCTCTATGATATGTTAGCATAATAATCTCTGGTTCGCTTCAAGTATCTTAAGATCTTCTTGATAGATACCAAATGATCCTGACCTGGATTAGACTGTTATCTACCAAGAAGTCCAGCTATAAAAGAAATGTCTGGTCTAGTGTATACTTGAGAATACATGATGCTTCCAACAACACTTGCATAAGATACTTTCTTCATAGCTTCTCACTCAAGATTATTCCGAGGACATTATGATAGGCTCAACTTATCATCTTTAGTAACAGGTGTCACTCCATGTTTGCAATCCAACAGGTTGAACTGTTCCAGAATACGATCAATGTATGCCCTTTGAGATAGACTCAATAGATGGCGAGAATGATATTTGGAGATGTGTATGCCCAATACAAAATTTGCTTCTCCAAGATCCTTTATATCAAACTCTCTTGACAGTAAGTGCTTTGTTTCATGAAGTACACCTAAATCACTGCTAGCAAGGAGAATGTCATCCACATAGAGAATGAGAAAAATAAATATGTTCCCATTGATCTTTTGGTATATACATGGATCCATTGGATTCTCCTCAAATCCAAAAGAAGTAATCGGACCATCAAATCGCAAATACCACATGTCTGAAAGCTTGCTTTAACCCATATATGAACTTTCTGAGTCTGCATGCAAGATGCTCATTGCCTTCCATGATAAAACCTTTAGGTTGCATTATATAAACTTCCTCATTAAGACTACCATTCAGAAAAGTTATCTTTACTTCCATATGATGCAACTCCAAGTTGAAGTGAACAGTAAGTGCCATAATTATTCTAAAGGAATCTTTACTGGATACCAGAGAAAAGATCTCTTTATATTCCTTTTCTTCTCTCTGAGTGAAACCTTTTACAACCAGTTATGCTTTAAATCTCCCAATCTTACCATTAGGAGTCTCCTTGGTTTTATAAACCCATTTATAACCAATAGGCTTGCATCCTTCAGGTAGCTCGCATAGTTCTTAGACACCTTTATGCTTCATTGATTGCATCTCATCTTTCATGGCATCAATCCACATGTCTGCTTGAGGACTGAAAATAGCAGCTGAGTATGTCACTGGATCAATGACATAATCAATATCATAGTCTTGTTCACCCAGCTAGACTTCATAACAGTCAGAAATAGCAGCTCTCCTTTCTCTTATGGATCATCTAAGTGGAGCCTCTGATAAAACACCAGGTGCTTGAGAACAACATCAGTTATAAGTGGTTGCCCCTCATTAGAGACAGGTGCTAGTGCAGATGACTCAAATCCCACTGAAACAAGCAATGTAGATGATGTAGGTAATGAATTATCCTGCTCTGTCACATCAAACTCTAGAAAATTGGCTATTTGTGACTCCATAATCCTGACACCTCCCGAAGGGTTATAAAACCTATATCCCTTCGAATGTTCTAGATAGCCGACAAATTAGCAACGAGTAGTTCTGGCATCTAACTTATTTAGAATTAGACTCCACAGCTTCACTTCAGCAGGACATCCCCAAACTCATAGATGTTGCCAGCTAGGTCTTCTTCCAATCCACATCTCAAAAGGAGTGAGAGGAACTATTTTGCCAGATACTCTATCGAGTATATAAAGCGCTATCTTCAAGGCTTCTTCCCATAGAAAAATAGGCAAATTGATTATGCTAACCATGCACCTGTCCATATCCATATTCCTTCTTTTTGTCACAACATTCTTCTCAGGACTACCAGGCATAGAGAACTAAGCAATAATATCAAATCTTCCAAATACTTAGTAAATGGGCCTTTAAGCTGTCCAACATCCCAATGTTTGCCATAGTATTCACCACCTAAATCAGACCTATTCGGCATAATGACTTGCCCTATCTGTTGCCCCGAGTATTTCCTGTGACTGAGAACTAACACCTTATATTTTTTATGTTGGCATTGAGTACCTGAGTAGATGCTTGAAAATGATGGCTAAGAATGAGCAATTAGGTTTCATCCAAAATTTAAACCTTAGAAATTCATTCAAATCAGTTTTGCAAATGATTTAATGTTGGTTTGTAAACCCAATCCTGGGTCTCTCACTATGATTACAGGCCAACTTGATCATTTTGCTACTGCTTCTGGATTGAATGTTAATCAACTTAAGAGCTCCATTATTATTGATGGAGTTCAGGAGAGAGTGAAGCAGGTTCTTGCTAGTGTTATAGGTTATCCTATTGGGCATCTTCCACTTTGGTATCTTGGTGTACCCATTGCTACCAAACACGTTCATACCTCTGAATATAGGCCTTTGATTGATAAGATTACACACAAGATCAATAGCTGGAACGCTAGATTCCTATCATACCCTGGTAGAGTGTAGCTTATACGATCTGTTATCATGGGTATTCATTCTTTCTGGAGCCAGTTTTTCCTTATTCCTATTGCTGACCTTGATGAGGTTGAATCATTACGTCGTTGTTTCCTTTGGACTGTAAAGGGTAGGGAGAATAACAGAGCTCTTGTGGCATGGGATCTTCTGTGTCAGCCTAAACAAAATGGTGGCCTGAGGTTATTTAAACTTAAGAGTTGGAATGTTGCAGTACTGTGCAAGGCAAGCTCTCATGGGTCCTGCTAAAAAAACAAGATCGTTTATGGGTTCGATGGGTTGATGGATTCTATTTAAAAGGCATGGATGTATGACATGTGCCGGTTAAGGCATATGATTCCTGATTATGGAAGTCTCTCATGAAAGTAAGGGATATAACATGGGATGCACTTGTGATACATGAATGCAGGTTGCCTAAAATAATCTATAGGCAGTTAGAGCCTTAACTACCTCGAGCACCCTACTATAGATTTGCTTGGAATTGTGATGTGCTGTCTAGGCATGATTTTCTGATATGGTTAACTGCTATTGATTGTTTGAGGATGAAGTATTGATTGTGCATAAGAGACATTGCTCAAGATGATGTTTGTGCTACATGTGGAATGCATATAGAAGCAAGAAGTCATATATTCTTCAAATGTGAGTTCACTATGAATGTTTGCATGATTTTCTTCCCTTTTCTTCCCTTTAATCAAGCTGCCTCTAGTAGGTATGCTTTGGGAGGATTGGATTGTTTGATTTTTTTAAACAGAGCAAGGGTAAGACGAGGTTAGTAGCACAGCGAAGATGACTGATGGCTGCTTGCATTTACTTTGTTTGGCAAGAAAGGAATCTGCGTTTGTTTGAGCATTCTTCTCGACCTCCTGAAGTTGTGGGTGCCTTGATTCGTAACTATATGATTGTTAGTTGATATATGTGACTATAGTATCGCTGCAAAAGTGGGTATTGTAATGTCATGTATAGGTTAGTTTTAAATAGAGACCAAGCTATGATCTCTTGTGGTGTTTGAGATTACTCATGTAATTCTCTTATTTGGTTGAATGAGAAGGAACCTAACCTTTGCTTGGGAGAAAAAAAAAAAAAAGAAGTCTTTTTAAGAAGCGTTTGCAAGAATTGTGGAACAAATGGAGTATATCTTCGCATTACATATGAAGGTAATGACTTTTTAAACCTATATATTTTTAAACCATTTTTAGTGGATTACAAAATGGGCAAACATTAGAGTATATTTTATTTTACTAGCCTCTATTTATATTTAAATCAAAAATTATTCTTTTAATTAAACGACCATTGAATTCATGTAATTTATACAGTATATATATTATAATGCCCATTGGGGCTTGTATAGCATATATATATAATCCTTTTTAATTAGATTAATACTATAACTTTATATTATGATTTTTTATCCCGTCCAATGCACATGATAGTATCCTAGTATCGATAATATATATATATATATTGTTAGGAATATTTGATGGGAAAAAGAGAGTTTGTTACTAACAACATGTAAGTTGCGTAGTATTAGAACATATCCAACGGTGTAGTTTCTTAAAATATTTTTATTTTTAAAATTTTCTAATCCTTTAATTTCCACTCTCCAATTAGCCTTAACAACAAACAATGTTAGCATCATATTCTCTTTTCTCATATTTGATTTATATGGGAAAATAAAAAGGATTAGAGAAAGTTATTATTATAGATTTTGAGTCGTGTTCGTGTAACACTTTCTCAGAAACATTATTTGACCTCATTCATAATGAATTTGTTAAGGGTTATAGACAAATCATCCACCGGATGAAACAAAGTGTAAACCACAACTAGAAAAATCTTCATGCGTGATATTTGAAAGCCATTGCTAAATGTAGAAAAACCGTCACAAATAGGTTTTGGTGATATTTGATAATAACAAAATACCATCACTGTAGAGTTGAAACTAATTAAAACTTGATCGGTGGACTTCGATCGGCCAATTTCTCCCGAACCACTGACCTCTTCAATATAAATTTCATTGAAAACCATTAAGGCATATTTGATTTTGTGACTTAATTTTGCCATCAAAATATTTATTATCATTTGATTTAACAAATCTAATTGCGTCTTAACTTTAAAATGAAAATGATAAATCTGTTTTCAATGATTCTTATAACATATAGATTATTTTGAAATAATATATAAATATAAATATACTTATTGAATAAAATAATAAATTTGTTATGAGTTTTTGTTATTACTTTATACCAAGCCATCAGAAAAGATTTGAAATTATGTGATGAAAACTAAAAATTGTCACGAAAGTTGCTGTCTTATGACAGTAAAAGCAGTCATAAAATAGATTTTCGTTTTGCCTCTAAAAACATTCTTAACCCGTCAAAAAATTAACTAGTGGGATGATATTTTTCATCACCAATGAATTTTAATGCGGTTTTGAATGAACCTCCAAGGCTTCGACAATACTTCTTTCATATGCTTGTAATTATATCAGCCATGAAGTCGTGTCGAAAAATCTACTCGCACACTTGTTATCAAAAGGTGCATTTCGATGAATGATCACCAACGAAAACAAGATCGAAATCCTTGTTTCCAGTAGCCGTAAAGCGTAAGACATGAAAATTTTACTTGATAAACCTTCTCTTAAGCATTTTCCAAAAGGATTTCCACTCATAAACTTGAAATAATTATAAATATATGATAGAAATGTAAGCAAATTTTTTCATTAGTCCTCCACATATCTCTTTCTTATTGGTTAATAGATATGTACATGTCAACTCCCTATTAAGTTATTTGACAATGTGTTTATTAAGATGCAAGAGTTTTTAGTTCCACGTTTCAACTTTCAATTGGTTTAAACATAAACTCTTTATTTGATTTATATATGATTATTAAAAGAATCATTCTTATTAAGCTACTAAGCATATGAATGGTTTAAACTATATCATTAACTAGTATCATCAATTTGGTTTAACATCAAAGAGAATCATATTATATCAAATCTACGCGTTAAAGAAGTAAAACCAAACTAAAGGTAGAAAGAAAATGAAAGCATACGATAACAATTGAACTCAAAAAGATCAACACCTACCATCCGAAATATAAGGGGTATCACCTATATAGATCTAATACTTATAACACATCCACAATGTCAAACCGCTACATACATATAAGCCATCATCGAACCCTAATTTCATTGAATTGGAATCACAAATCATAATAGCATCAATCACAACATCTCAAATCACACAAATGATCTCGAAAAATACAGGAAAAATTGTTACGGATAAACATAATTTATGATACTAAACTAATGATATTATTAACATAGTTCATCTTTTTTTTTCTTTTTTCCTTTTTTTTTGGTGAGAAGGATTCTTCTCTTATTAACTAATCTCATACTGATAAGCTGCTCTACAACTGGTTGAAAAAACAAAAAACTATATGCCAATCCCATTCACAGCACAAGGTAGTACTTCTGAATACATGACACCTTCAAGTTCATACCAATCACAAATTCACAATTTCTTTGCAAATCTTCGAATTGTATTACTACAAGTCTACAACTAAAACCTCGCCGAATCTTTATACACTTAGTCAGCATCCAAGTTCCGACACAATTACACGACACATGCACAAGAATGCATCAAAATCAACTAAAGATCACTGCCGCTAGCTAAGAATGTAATGTACTACAGCAGCTAAGAACAGCTGCGAAAATAATACGATATGAGATCAACAGAGTTGATCTCTATGGCCGGCCTCGAATCCCATCAACCTTGGAACCCCATTAACCCATCAACATCCCCCTCATCAGTGGATGAGTGCCCACCTATCTGCTGCACTGCTGCCGTCACCTCATGGACATAAGCGTCTTGAGTTTCTTCGCTCGTTCTACCCTCTTGGCTGCTGGCTTACTCTCCATCCTTCTTTGCTCCTCAAACCACACGTCTGTCACCTTGTCAATCGAATTCAGAAGCTTCTTCTGAGGAGTAGGGCCATCCAGTTTCCCATTCTCGCCTTCGATCTTAGCCAAGATCCTCCAGATTGGGCTCATAGAAGAGGGCTCTGGATCCACTTTGGTTCTGCAAGGCTGCGGCGTGATCAGATTGATATCATGTTGCTCTGGAGCTGTATGTTGATCCAGAATGACTGTCGCTTCAGAAATACTCCAAGCTCTTCTACTTTCTATTGCCTGCAAAATAGCAGTGGTCATATATTAGGTTCCCTACTTAGCATATCTAGACACAAATGCAGTAGATTCTATTCCATAAATGCTGGGATATAGGTGCATTGCAATCAAGGTATATATGACAATGAAAATTTTCATGAGAAAGCAAATTTTCTAGGCTGAACTCAATCAATCAATGTAATATAATGCTTTAACACATGAAACCTGAGCTTGACTAACAATTTGCATAGACATCACCAGTAAGAAATTTAGCGCAAACCTATAATTAAAAAGCAGAAGAATTAAAAAGCAGCATCCAGTCCAGCCACATGGAAACACAATTATTCATAAAAAAGCAAGCATCGATACTCAGTATCGGATCCAGCCACATGCTTCCATGGATTAAATCTTAACTCTTATCACAATATTCGCTCAAACAATAACTTAAGATTTTAGCAACAATTCACAAGAAACTGAGAACAACCCACATAACCCACACTTCCTCTTGATATATCATAACTGAACAACCACCAAGAATCATCTATCAATCACTCGATTTTTATTATTCTTTGCTCGAGATCAACCTCAAAGTACCAATCATCATAAACCAACACAAATAAAATTAACACTCAAATCAATCTTCATCACATAACCAGCATCGAGATCAATTTCAAAGTACCATTGGAAGTCCAATAAGAGCTAAAACAGAAAATATACCCTGACAATGGGGGTGATATCTCCTAGCGGCCTCCTCGGATACCATAAAGGTAACACTGTCCTGGCTCGACCACGTCCTCTGCCACCACGAATCACTGTCCTCCGCCCCCCACCTCCCCTCGCAAGAGGAGACCTCCTTGAACCTCGACCTGCTGCAGGAGACCCATTTCCTCTTGCGATTGGAGTCCCTCGTGGTGCCCCTGGACTCAGTTGTGCCATGCCCTGGACAGGAGTTCCAAATAGCCCCAAACTAAGCCCCGGTTCATCAACCATCAAATGAACTCTTCTTGCTGCATTGGGCAGCATCGATGAGATATCGATGGGCCTTGGCAACCTGTCTCTTGACTCTGACATGGCTTCACTGTCACCTAAACACATCCAAAACCATATCATTAATTACAAACCAACACCATTTTGGGAAAAAAATGGAATAATACCAGAACCAAGAATCCAAAACCCATATGCAAAACACACACCAGAGTTCAACAACTCCATCTTTTGATCAAAATTGGAGAAAATGGAACATACACAGATGAATGCAGCACAGTTTTGGACAAAATTAAAGGTGCCCAGAATCAATAACCATAAATCCGTATCCAAAACATACACTATAGTTCGAGAACTATATTTTCTTAACAAATTTGGGAAAAAGAAACTACCCAGATGAGATTTCAGCACCAGAAGTCCCTCAATACCGAAGAACCCAGAACAAACAGCAACAAAATCACATAACTAAGCACAAATCAAGACCAAGTTTCAAAAAATTCAAAGAAACCGAGTAACAATAATCGAAAAACCTATACAACAAACCACAACAAAGCTCGAGACATCCATTTTTAAAACCAATTGAGGAGAACAACACATACCCAGGTGAAAATTCAGCGACCCAGATGAAAATAGAGTATAAAAAGGTCCTCTAATTCCTCAGAATCTGAAATTAGACTAGGGTTTCGGTGGTTTCTTGATTGATGGAGGTGAGATTAGGTGAAAACTTAGGGTTTTAAGTGAAGAGGACAGCTTTGGGCTACAGGTGAGGGAGGGATTGAGGAAAATGGCGAAGATTGGAAGTGCAAACGATCGAATATTTATCATTTTTTGAATTTTGTATTATCTCTTTCGATTGAATTGCTAGAAAAAAGGCGGAATTCGAATTGGGAATTTTGAAGCCTTGGTGAAAAGATTTTCTGTTAGGGTGAATTTTTTGAATTTTTCACATAGCGGGATTCTGAATAGTTTCGAAGTGTCATGATTTTACTATTTTGCCCTTAGGCAATGCTGTCAACTGGTGTAAAGCCGCAGATGGAACGAGGAGAAAGAGGTAAATATCGGGATCTTTAGAAATCTTTAACAATGATGGGCAAAGCGTATTCACATATTCACTAAAAAATAAGTTTAAATTTTTTATTCCGTTCACCCCGTGAAAAAAACATAACTTATATATACATAGATAATAAAATTATTCATATTATAAATCGTTTGCGGTTCGATCAAATATCATTTTATACAAAATTATTGTGAAATATCAATGATAATTTAAGTTGTATATTCAATCATGAATTAGTGACGTAATTTACTTACGTCGTTAAAAAAATAATAAAATACTTCAAAGTACGTATTAAATAGTACAGTGATGATACATCGTTATAATTTTTTTAGAATGGGAGATGAAATATGATGCTAACATTATTTATTGTTATGAATGAATGGAGGATGAAGATTCAATGATTATAGAATTGAAAAAATAAAAATAATTTAAAAACAATCTCTATCGTTGGATGTGTCCTATGAACGCACAACTTATATGTTTGATAACAAAAAAATAATAATCCCCTTTTCCTTCATTATATCCCATTTTTATATATAAAAAATACCATATGTCACTACAATGCTCTATTTTTAAAGATGTATTATTCATTATTCTTTATTTTTATAATTTTTGATTTTTCTAGATACATTTCATCATAATTTTTCTATTCCGATTCCATCATAATTTTTTCAATATCTTACCAGTACTTTTCTAGTTCATATATTCTATTTTTATAGATTCTTTAAAATAAAATATTTGTTGTGAATGCTTTAAATTGGTCAGTTTTCTGCTCTAATCTTTTTCCTTGTCTTGGTCATAGATTAATTCTCAAATTTTTTTTTATAGGATTATACAATTTTATTTTTAAAGATAATAATCAATGAGATGAAAGATTTTATCATATGATACGTCTAAGATAAGATTACATATGTTGATATCATACTATGGTGCGTTCAATTTTGACGTTATGTGACTGAGATAGGTGTTGAAATTAAATCGAAAAAATTGGATTTGTTTCAAGTATAATTGAGGAAAAATTCATGATTTTAATTTGAAACAGTTGATTTTTAAAGTTTAAAATGAATCAATGGATTAAAGAACTGATATACACACATCTATCTCATCATATGTTATTATGGTGGTAAGAAAGTTGGCTAAGCTCGAGATTTGACTCGAGCTCGGCTTTTTAAAAGTTAGCTTGAATTTATGACATGATTCAAACTCGAGCCAAATTTTTAGTTTGTTTAGAGAAACCGACGATTGAGCAAAGTTTTGATTGACTCAACTCAAACTATTAAAAGGAGGGGGAAAAAAAAAGTTTACATCAACAAATAATGTAAACAAGTTGAGTTAATCTTGCTTCTTCATGAGCGAAATTATTTATGAGCCAAGCTCTTACAAGTTCGAGCCGAGCTCAAATAGGGTTTAGCAAAGCAAACGAACAAATAGGTGAACCTAAATAACCCTAAGCTCGGCTTGTTTCACACCCTTGCATGATAGGACTGTTCTCTCATACTCTATTTTACGAAGATTTACATTTGTCCCATAGAGGGAAAAATATAACCATACGATGTTTCCACATATCTATTGTAACTTCCTAGCGATTAGTGAAAACATGGATGAAATAAATTCAGTAACTTCATAAGCCAAAACACTTTCTATAATCCAGAAGCACAAAGCAGTAACAGGCACAACACATTTCATTACAACTATTGAGGAAAAGACATTCAAGCAGGTTTAAGCTCTCAACAAATACGAGAACTCATCCACTTCATCACCTTTGATACAAATCATTTAATCGTTCTACGCCAGGAAAATTTTGTAAGATGGAGCGCTCTAATATGTCGTGAGGCGATGACTTGTGTGGCAACAACTCCCGATCGGAAATATCAATTTTCTTTTTCCTGTATGCTACTGGGTGTTTATTGTAGAATTCAGCATGAGGTCCGGCTTCCAGGCACGCCGCTATTGAATCACTCTCATGCCAAACACACGTCTTCTGTCACTCCCTACTCTTCGCCATGCCAATGAGAGGTCCTGCAGAGCAAGGGGAGAAAATACTACCAGCCAATTTACTTCCTACAGCAGAAGCTGCAAAATTACGAGGACATGCAACAGCCTCCTCTTCCTTTGTTACTCGAATCTGGAACAATGATCAGTGTACCATGGAGAAGACCTGCAGCGCCACCATCTTGATCACCATTTGTAGAAAGAGGTTTCTTGCAGACTATCCGGAAAATCTCAGATAGCACGGTCAAGAAGGCGCCCTCGACATTGGTGGTACCTAAAGCTGATGTTTCCATGAAGAAAAGGTTCTCCCCTTCAGCAAACTTCTTAGCATCTTCAACAGGCACTGCTCGAAGGGAAGCCAAATCGCACTTGTTACCAATCAGGATGATTACAATCTTCTTATCAGCGTGTCCCCTCAACTCTTCGAGCCATCTTGCCATGTGATCGAATGATTGGCTCTTGGTCATATGGTACACTAGCATAGCCCCTACAGCCCCTCTATGGTATGCACTCGTCACTGCTCGGTACCTGCGTGAACACGAGTTTGTTACATCAAACAGCAAACCGAGAAACTAGTTGCAAATACATGCAATTTTAATCAGCAAAAAAGTAAGCAGGCAACATTTTGCACTCCTATAATACATCAAATTCATGTGACGTAACACACTCGGCAATCCGTAGAAGAAGAAGAATGATTAGTAAGCTATGTAGCACCGACTCTGACACGTGACACGAGAAACGATACGACACAACACGACGACCCGTCAATTCCTAAAAATTGCAAATTTCGACACGGCGGGGACACGTTGAGTTTTTAACATTTAATGTATAATAATCATGTCTAGGTATATGATTATATAATATGTTAAATCCATTTTCAGTAATTAGTAAGAATATATGATATATGTTACACTTATATTAAAATGGTCATGTGATAGGCCTAATTTGTCATTATGACCTTTGTACCATAAGAATATCACTAATCCTTATTTAAAGGGTTCATTGCTCCAATGTTGAAAAAAATAAAGAGAACCTTAAATTCAAGCTACATATGAAAATTGAATAGACATGAACATCATGTGATACCACAAGCAACAAAGAGGATGAGGGAAATGAGAAGGATGAGGGAAATGAGAAAGACAAATATGAGAGACATGCATCTTAGATAACTTGTGCACCACAATCTATATACCTAATTTTATTATATTATTATTTTATTCCTCTAATGAGTTATTTGTCTCTCATAACTAATTTTCATATTTCTTTAAAATAACAAATTTTTCAACTCGTCACAGAATAAGTGTCGGGAACATGCTTGAACGTGCCTGGCACGTGTCGGAAGAATAAAAAAATAATTCAAAAATAAAGAATAATTCCGACAGGTGTCGAGGATGTCGACAAGTGTCGAAGGAATGTCGATGTCGGGGAAGTGTCCGACATGGACACGAAGGCTCTTTTGAAGTGTCGGTGCTTCATAGTAAGTCAAAATATAAGAGTGGAGGAGAATGTTGCAAACAAAAGCAAGACCAAGGCACTTGATCGTGATGCCTGTGATTATCTCATTGATTTAGATTTAATTATGTATGTACTTTGACCAATAGGCAGTAGAAATTTTGATTTTCATATCCTTCACAGCCGTACAGCCTATGATTGTTCTGAAGGCAGTATGAATACTTCGAGCTTCCATTATAGCATCACCTTCATTTTAATTTTTACTTCCTAGAAGCAGAGGAAGTTCTCACTAACCAGAAAGAAAAGCTTCGGACAGAACGAGGTGACAAGAGCAGCCAATCTAACTTTCCTTTCAATCCCAACAGCCATATGCATTTCAACCCCCGAATGTGGACAAAAAGATATATACCGAAAATGGAGATGCTCAAGGCAGTAAATCAATCAATCTCGATGAAAATGGCAACAATTCGCAGAGGATTCGGAAAGGACAAGGAGCAGGAAGAGGCAATGTTATCCACATGAAAGAAAATACTACCAATAGGTAATGGTATTTCAAGACATGACCTGTTAATTCGAGAAAATAGTGAACAGTGACGACAATTGTGCACAAATCACACCCAGATAAGAACATATTGATCAATAAGAGCAAAGCGTGAAAGGTACCACCTCCCTACAAAAGAATCATGACGTTCAAAACTCTTGTCGAAGTCTTAAGCTCAAAAACTAACTGTTAGCTAAGGTAATGATGGATTCTTATACATCTTGGTCATCAAAATTTCGTATCAATTAATAATAGCTTCCTACAGATTGGACCCAAAAAAAAATGTTAGGACAGTGGCTGTATTCCCCAAAAATACCCCTGATCAGAAGTTTACAAGGGTCATATTCTTAAGTAGCCAAGGTGGTCATATTCCGATATTCGGGTTCCCCTTACTCTTGATCAAAATGATATCGTTTTCTCCTACAATCGGTTGCATGGATAAAAATCAGAAAACTCCAAAGAGAGAAAGTCGAAACTGCTTAAAGATCAAAGTTCCTCTTTAACATTTGCAATTGCACCTCAAAGTCACAAAATATAGTACTCAGTAATTAACTTCTCCTCTTCTGAGAACAGCATTCATCTTAGAATCTTCCATCGAAAGACAACCGAAGAAATGGCACTGCAAGCCAATAAAAAAGCAAAGTTTCGAGTTCGTAACATTCTTTCTCGTGGTCCCACAACTATGTCACTTCCTTAGCACTACATAAAGCACACGGTTATGGTTTCAAAACACGAAACATTATCAGTATCACAACATTCATCATGAAATATCTCACACGACAATCACAACACAAGCAACACTCGAATCATCATATACGAACACCATAATTCCTCCCCCAATTCTATTCTTTCATAAAAGGATCACAAATCACTCAAGCACATATCATCATCATCACAGAATCATAACTGATCAAAAATACCGAATCCCTCCCCTCTCCTGCCCCGCCGGTGTCCCAAATCTGAGCCTTAACAGTCTTCTGATCAACGATCAACGTCTTCTTCTGAAACTCGACCCCGATTGTCGCCTTCGAATCAACACTGAACTCATTCCTCGTGAACCGAGCCAGAAGCTGCGTCTTCCCCACAGCGGAGTCCCCGATCAAGGACACATTGAACACGTAATCGATTTTCTGATTGAATTCCCCGTAATTCGACATCGTCGTCATCGATTCCCAAATATAAATATGCTCCGATTTCGACACCGAAACACGCCGTTCATGAGAAAACGACGATCTGGGCACCGATCATTGTGATCGATGATTGTGATTGTGCGATGGATTGGATAGTTGGATCGGGAATTTGAATGTGGGATTTGGGAAAGAGAAACTAGGGTTAGGGTTTGTGAGAAAGGGGGAAAATTTGGGGATTCTGGATCGGGTTTCTGAAGGATAAGAGGAGAGAGAAGAGGCAGTAACGGTTCGTGCGGACCCATTTAACTGATTATTATATATATTTTAAAAATATATATAATAATAATAAATGTAAATTATCAATCTTTGAAACTTATTTATCAGAATTTCATACATAACTAGCCCTATATCCAAACTGAATAGTTCGTGAACTACTCAAATTCAACTCAAGTTGAACCCGATAGTCGAGTCAATCTCGGCTCAAATTTTGACTTCTTGATAGGCTCGACTCGAGATCAACTCGAGTGTTCGTTATCACGATTCGGTTCGTTCAAGATAGAGTTCGATCGAATTGTTCGACAAAAAGTCAACTTATTTTCATCCATTGATGAGCCTTGTTATTGTTTTTGATTTTTTGCTTCTTAAGTTCAAGATATTGCTGCATTTTGATCGAACAACTCTTTTACATATATTACTGTAGAAAGACTTGATTTTTTTCTTACTAGGCTGTGATTTAAAGATGTTATTTTGGTTGATACTGGATTGTGATTGGTTATCGACATAATAATGCATTTGCTATTTCAATTTGACAGGTATCCATGTGTTATGAACTCTTTTTCATGATGTTTAAATGTGAGTTATTTGAACTATTAAAATGGATGCTTGAATGTGAATCATATAATGATGAGTATGACCGATGTTTCGGGATGATCAAACATTATTTTTTAAGAAAATATCGTGTAATCTTAATAATAGTAAACATCATGTATTATAACCGAATACTAATAGAAAAATTAAATCTTATTATTTAGATAAATAATGAAACTCCTCAAATTGCGTATTCAATAATACAATAAGAGCGAATTGTTACAATAATTATCAAATAGAGGTAGTACAAAGTAAAGATAGTTGGGATTTTTATTCGCTCAAAACTTGCTAATAATATATCGTAATGTATGTAAAACGAAGAAAATATAATAAAAAGATACTCTCTATCCTATATAAATTACGACATATAACTAAATACGGACATCCCACATAAATTACGACATTTTCTTTAATGACAGGGTTTTTATATATAAAAATCCATCACTTCTCACGAAAAGCACCCATATGTCGACTTCGAGTCAACCACTGGCTTGAGCTGATCTGCTGGCAAGTTTATGTAGAGTTATCAAAGCCTTGATCGTGAAGAACCTTTGTTACCAGGAAACAACAGGGCATCATAATGACCGGAACCGTGGTAGAGAACCCTTATTGGATCCTCCTTCCCATATTCCTGTCCGTACTCGGCAATGGATATCAGCCCCTTTGAGTTATCATCTCGCATGTAGACTGTGATAGGCATCCTGTATTTTTATCACGAAAAAAAATAAATAAGAAGAAAGAACATGTGAAAGTAGCATAGACTGTGTCAAAGGTTCTCGCCTAAGAGCTTCTTTGGTTGTGAAGACATGAATGGGAAATGTCCTTCAAACGGGGCGAGACATGCTCTACGTAATCCACACGAGCATATCATATATGGTAGAAGAGACTCACCTTTTATATCAAAAAAGAAGAGAATAAACAAATCCAAAAGAAATCTTAGGAGAATATGGCAAGAGAGGATATGAATGCACCACAGCTTAAAATGATTAATGTCATACAAAGAATTCAAGTAAGTGACCTAAGAATATGGCAAGAGAGGATATGAATGCATCACAGCTTAAAATGATTAATGTCATACAAAGAATTCATGTAAGTGATGTTCGAACCTGTTAGGTTGCTCGATTACTACCAAGAAGAGGAAACCAAGAACTTACTCAAGAACATGTGATAGCATCAACAACTCAGGTTCACCGCCCCATACATGTGGCTTCCGCATCTGTGACACATAAGTGTCGAAATCACTCTCGATAAACCTGTCCAAAAAGTACAGCTCAATCAACTGACTAGTAACTAAGGGTTTCCATCAAGGATGGACTGCACAAGCAAGTGATGGAATATGCAAGGTACATTAGCTCACCATTCAGTCTCTTCTCGTCTTCTGATAAATTCATCTGCTACCTGACAACATTAAAAATGGTCAGATGAATAGAAGGTTGAATTTCTAGGAAACAAACACAAACTAGAAGAACACATGTGAACTGGAAAATGAATACACTACATGGCTGAGGAAAGAGTTATCTAAAACTCCTTGATCACAAAGAATTCTACAGTATACACCCATTTTTGGTGTTGCCGAAAGCCAAAACTAATTGCAACACTAACCCAATTTACAGAACAAGGAACCCAATTTACAGAACAAGGATTAACAGATAAAAAGCAATAAATAAGGGCGAGAAGCCAACCAGGGACTGTCGGACTGCTGCCCTTTGAACCCAATGTCGTAAATCAAATCAACGCATATACATCATAAGAGCATCCACAATGGTGCATGTCATATTGAAAGAGCTGAAGTTATATTTTGAACATGAATAGTATCACTTTGTTATAATTTGCTATTGTCGCTCCAGTGGGTTTAGGGCTGCAAATGAGCCGAGCCAGTTCGCGGACCTGTTTGGCTCGACTCGATAAAAGCTTGCCTCAAGTATCGTTTATTAAGCCCATAAGCCAAACTTGAGTTTAATTTTAGGCTCGTGAAATTAAATGAGTCAAACTTGAGGCATCCATGACTCGACTTGATAGGCTCACGAGCTGGCTCATTTGATGAGCCCCTGAGCCGGTTCGATTAAAGACTTGAAGGCTCGAGTTTATGTGTAAAATTTCATTTCCATAAGTATACACACAATATAATTATATATTTTGCATAAAATTTATTTTTCATAAGATTTCTCATATCGTTTTTTCTTTAAAATACCATATGTTTTAAATATATGGAATCATTATTAAGTGCGCCCTTATATTAACTGAACTCATAATATGTAGTACTGAAACACAAGAAAGGCTTTGGTAGAGCTCTTAGAAGGCTTCTTTATATTTGATTTTTAGTATAAACTGATCAGTGATCCTATCCTCTTATATCATGATGCTAATGCCCACTCTAAAATCGTGAGTTTTATCAATTTGAGTGGCTTTGTTGTAATTTTGATAATAACTTTTTTTGCTTAAATTTTAATGATGTAATTTTTTCATAAAAAACTCGACTCAGCTCGATTATATTCGAGTGAATAAATGAGCCGAGCCAAGCCGAGCCCAAGTCTTGGTATTTATGAAACAAGTCTAGAAGACTAGGCTCGATTAGGCTCGAATCAAACCTAAGCCCAAGCCTAAGCTACTATTTACCTAAACGAACCAAGCCCAAGCCATGCCTGACTTGGCTCGGGTCAGTTCATTTGCAACCCTAAGTGGGTTCGTGCAATAACTTGCCAATTAGAAAAAATGAATGATCAAGAAAAAACCACACGTATTTGTTTGGTTTATCTTTTTTCTTGTTTTCAAAGTTGATGAGGTGCCAAAATATACCATTGCTATTTTTGTTGCTATATATAGCATGCATTTTAGCAAAACCTAAAATTTGGAAGAGGAAATCAATCCCATTGGAATACATTATTTTGAGTATGTTGCTATATTTTAACTATAGCATACCATTTGACATATGCATTGGAGATGCTCTAAGTCTATACATTAAACTAAAATAATGTTCTCCTTTTGTAACAGCAGAAGACTTGAAGGTTTTTCCTGTGCAAGCACACTCGTAAAAAATCAGTTAAAACTACCAAAACCATATGATAACTACAAGGAAAACATAAGAAAATAATAGGGGCATCATTTTGTGGTCTCTGTAACAATTCTTAAGTCTAGCCAAGTCAGACAAAAGAAGATGTTTCTTATACAAACTCACTATGTGGAAGCAAGGAAATCAATAGAAGTTCATGTAAAGCCGTCCAGGAGATAGGATGCATACCATAGCCCTTAACTCATCCGCCAGTTTTCGCTGAAGAGTCTCACTCGGAGCAGGTTTCCCGGATCTAAGACAAGCTCCATGAGCAACGGAGCGAAACAAGCACCTTCCATCACCGGGAATACCTGCAAGATATTACACCATGTCACGTGAAACGGGCACTAGAGAGCAGTAAATACTAAATAAAGAGGCAAAGTGATTAAAAGCCGAGCTGAAATTTTACTCCAGACCTATAACAGAATAGTCAGTGTAGACCATCTTCCCATCTGAGTGGCGGTAAGATGGCAAATCGTCGGGTGCCTCCTCTTCCTTCATTCGGGGTGCTTCCGCACGCACTGGATCAAACTTCGAAAACCAAAAAAATGATCCCAATAGTAGGCCAATTAAAGTAGAACCCTGGCTCCATGAGACTCGTTTCGTACTGCCTGTTAAACTGGAAAATGCTCCCCATTTTGGCCCCAAGAATCTAGAGATTGTGCGTCGGGAGCCAAATGAGTTTTTGATAGCTAAATAGTTTGCTTGTTTTCTAGGAAGGGGAATACCGGAGCTGATTTGCCGCAAAGCTTGAAAGCCACATAATGATGCGGACAAGGATAAATTGGAGATCAAAATACGAGAATATCTGTTGCCTCTATGCCCGTTAAAAGTCAAACAACTGGGTACCGAAGGTGACGTTCCAGACATTGGTCTATGAAAACGGAATTTTGTATGCCTATGAAGAGCCTTGTTCAGAAGAACCAATGGGTTTGCATGTGTACCAAGAGGCGAACAAGCTATCATCTTGGCATAACTTTCACCACAGGAAAAATCAAAAGCTTCTATGCAGAGTCGCCGAATATCAGTTATTTTGCAATCAGGTCATCTTCAACCAAATCTTCCTCGAAGTAAAACCTGAACCCAATCAGCACCAAGCGTGGAAATATGTGAAAGGCAGTTGGACCAAAGGAGGATAAGCTGCGAGATACACAGTTAAGCACCACTTGGTATAGGAAGGAAGTAAGATTTATAATGTCCCAATATGGAGCTGAATGCATTCCAATATGTACTTTTGAAAGGAAAAGATTTTGAAGGGAAGTTTCTTTTATAACTTATCATAACACAACCTCGCAGACAACATTACAGGACAGTAGCTTGAGTACTCTCTTGTAATTTTATGTAGGTCTCGCAATGTCAAACATGGAAAAAATCCAATGCATAGTACATACAGATGGCAAGAGAAATGAAATCAATCATCTTACAGTTATTACCGTGAAATAAACTTCCATTCTTTCTTTGCAAATAATAATCATCGCTCTAACATTCTAAACAACAAATTATGTCATCAAACATTTCGAAACTCAACTAGTCTTATGCCCGAGTTCATTTTCCATCGAATAACACAAACTAGATTAAGCCACACGTCCAGTACTAAGACTGTTTGAGACAGAAACTTTGTATAAAAACAGAAACTGGTCTCCCGCTCCTAACAACTCGAAGTAGACTTAATTTCCGGCGATAGCAATAGCTTATACTATTGAAATCATGACACTTGGAAGGTTTAGCCCCCAACACACTTCATGGTCCGATCCTTTGTTATCAAAACACTGAATATAATGAAGGATCCATATGGAACTTTCACAAAGATCTCGGATCATTCTTTACCTATTGTTAAGATACAAATAAACCTTTTATCATCAATCTGGACATTTAGAGTTGGATTCTCAACACTTACCATAAAAGGGCACAATTTTCCGGGAAAGCGATATTCAACGGGGTTTGAATCCTGTAACTATGGTTCCGACCATATCATCGACAAAACACGATCCATCGCTTCGATATAACTTTCTATGCGATCAAAATACAAAACCAAAGCACAATCCAATATCCCCCATCAATTCGGCGAATCCCAAAAAATACCAACCATACTTTAACGTATAATTCCCCCGACAAGTTAATCATAGGTATGCTATTCGAGATCGCAACAGGAAAAACCAATTCGAATTATCAACATTAATCATAAATTTTATGAGTGGAATCATCATCGATTCCACCGCCATTGAAGCAAAGAATACCTCGAATTCGTCGCTTCAATGCTGCCCGGAGATCTAAGGAGGCTTGTCGATAAAGCTACTGTACCTTGAGGAATGAGGGATTTCGACGGCGACGCGGAATTTGAGGATTTTCTTGGAAGAAAGGCGAACTTGTCGGAAACTTGGAAGACGATGAAGAGAAACGCTGCTTGGCTTGGACAACACGAGGTCGTTGCGTCTGGTTAGGGCTGTACCCACTTTGCGAACCGGTTTGATTCCGCGTTTATTAAGAAAATGAATCAAGGTTGAGTCAAATTTTTTGACTGTAGTTAAATGAGCCAAAATGAATCTATTATGATTCGGATCGATAAGTTTATAAATTGATTCATTTAAAACTCATAAATTGGCTTGTTTATGGGTTTGTTTAAGATTCGCGTTAAATTTTTATGCGTGTATAAATATTTAAGATTATGTTTCTCATATATTAATATATTCATATTTAAGGCTCGTTGTCATTTATTTAAATAACATAGATTTAGGATATTTTGTTATTTTCTAATCATATAAAAACTGTTTTTATGGCGTTTTGTCAAGGAACTTGTTTTTTTTTTTTTTTTTTCTTTGTAGAGGTATGAATCTGATTTCTTTGTTGTTATTGTTTTGCGATGTTGTTATGTTATGCTATTGACACTGTTTTGTGTTGTACGCATCTTATTATTATGTAAGAATTCATTCAAGTTTTACGTTATGTAACTTTTTGTTTCAAAGATCTATCTTATTGGTTTGGATTGCTTTGCAATGAGTTTAATAGTGAATTTTATGTTGAATTCTAATAATATTGAGTATGGATTGACTTGATTAGAGTTTAACTCGGCTCAATTAGGCTTGAATGAACCGAGCTCAAGCTTCAACATATATGAAACAAGCTCGATGAGCTCGGCTCGATTAAGTTCGAATCAAGTTTGAACTCAAACTCAAACCTAGTATTTACTAAAACGAGACGAGCCCAAATCATGTCTAACTTCGCTCATTTACAGCCCTATATGTGGTTGGACCGATGTCTCATTTTCTTCGATATACGTATATACTTCCTTCTTTTCATAATTTCTACGGCATTCATTTTATGCACGTACATTTAGATTTTGTTTTTTCAAGTTTAATTCTCAATCACATAATATTTCTCTCTACACCTACTTTAATTTCTAACTACACAATATTTTTCAAATATAAAAATATTACAAATATTCTAAGAGTGATCAAAACGACAAAAGATTACAAACATTGTGAGACGGAAAAGAGTATGTATTTAGTCCCCTGTCGGGATGTAACTTTGAAAGATATGGTTAGTGATTATTTATTATTTTTCATAAAATTATAGTATAAACATTGGTATGATGTAATTCTATCATTTCGTTCGTTCCAAAAATTTTGTAATATTTTGTCTAATTGTTCCGTCCCAAATTATTTATAATATTTTTATATTAAAAATATATTATGAAAAAGAAATATTATGTGATTGAGAATTAGAGTTAGTAAAAAAAGGAAATAAATCTAGATTTGCTTGCATAAGATGAATATTATAAAATAATACTTCGTATATGGGACAGAAGAAGTAACAATATACTCTCTCCGTCTCATAAAAATTATAATGAATTAATTATGCGAAGAACATGTTTTCCTGTAACAATGTACCTGTAAAATGTTTTCTTAAATAGTCAGGTCCACTTCTTGCGACTTGAGCATCCCAATAGCTCGGCGACAATCTGTTTCCACGATGATTCGTACCATGCCCATTGACATCGCCAATGCGTACCCAATCCCAGCAGATAAGGTAGCCTCCCAGATTTTTTCCTGCCGCTGCCTTAATGTCTCCTTCATGGTTCTTGATCACCATTCCAACACCAGCCACACCGCTTGTTCTCAAAGAAACATCTACATTAACCTTGAGTCGGCCCGATGGAGGTACCATGTATTTTGTTTTTGCAGTGTTAGAATCCGAAACTACCACTTCCTAATTCTGCTCCTCGCTCACTGAACTCACTGAGGGATGACAAGGCCGTTTTGTAAATCTACCAGCCTGGATCAGCTTTATTTCCATGCACCTTCACATTTCTATTATGTAAGCTCAAGATGGTTGCTACTTCAGCTGCTTCGTCAGAATTTAACTTGCTCAAGATAAGGAAGAACCAGTTACGGAAGCTGACTTGTTGGTCCCATGGTTCTACCCCATACTTGATCCTACTCCATATTGCTGCAACTGTGTGGTATAATCCTAGGACACGAGTTTGTGATTCATCTCCCTTATTGCATACCGAACAGATTGCTTCGATGTTCATTCCTCGCCTTATAAGGTTTGGTCGTTGTCAGGAGACATTCGTGGCATGCCCTCCATAAAAATCTTTTTATCTTCAGTTTTATGTCGAGCCTCCATTTTTTTGTTCATCTTTCCTGCTCTTACTGATTGATCCAATTCCCTCCAAATCGAATAGAGTAAGCCAGCTTGTACGTACTTCTGAAAGTAAAGAGGCATCTTGGGTCGGGCTACCACACTAACTGCTCGTCCTTCATTGTCGACCCTAGAGGAGTTTTAAGGATAGCTCGATTGATCTCTACAGGGAAGAGTTGCTTCACCAACTGTTTGTTCCACATCCATCTCTCAAAATACGTTACTAGATTTGATTAATCAAAGAATTATTAACATTTGAGGTGAAGTGTTTTAATAGTTTACATGTACTCTATCAGACGAGGTGTATTAAACGGTAAGAATCAAAACAGTGAAAACTCTGGATAGAACAATTCTTTTGGCGTCAGATAAATCTTCAGTAAAAACTCTGAATAGAACAGTTGATCTGCAACATATAAGTCTTTTGGGCTCTGAGATTGTGGAGTCCGAGTCAATGGGTATGTGAGCATCGATTCATTGGTAATCAGATCAGCTATCAGACTGGTTCAAGATGGTTTGCAGACTATCAACGTCAGATTAGATGAGCTGGTCAGTCTTTCGGGGTTTTCCATTGAGATATGTGCCTGGTGTAGGAAGACTCTCTTAACTTCTTGTCAAAGTTATGTGGACACGTAACTGGACTCTTTGAATAATAAAGGAATTGACTGGAGAGAAATCCTCAAGTCATGCCTATATAAAGGACGAGACTACATAGGGAAAACAAGATAGGAAGCACAATTCTATGCATTTTGAATTAAAGCGCAAAAAATTTCTCTCTCTCTCTCTTCTCTCCAAGAAAGCACTCAAGTGATCATCAAGAATTGGTTCTCTGAAGAACATGATGATGAAGACATTGATTACTGCAAGTCTTTATTCTCTATGAGTGTGTTCCTTTCAGTAATCTGTTGAGATTGTTTGGTACATCCTGTTAGGATCTATTTTTATTAGATTTATTGAAAACTAATTGTGTATAAAGGTTGTTTAGTGATCCTGAAAACTCAAATTGTTGACTTGTGATCCGAGATGATGTAGTGGCTTTCTTTCTTGTTTAGTATACTACTGCTAACAAAAGAAAGAGTGGATTAAGTTCAAATCAATTAGTTAACACTTATTTGAGTCTCAATCACTATAAATTGTGTATTCTTTATTTCTACTTTCATCTTTGTTGAATAGTTCATAGCTGAGTTCTTCTAATCAAAATCAAAACTCTGTTCATAAGAATCTTGATTAAGATATTGTTTGATCATTGGTCTGATAGATTAATTGAACGTTGCCTTGTTCATTCATAATCCTTTGATCATCTATTGAGTCAGCTGAAAATTCTTGATCGATTTACATCATTAGAATATCAGTTAGG